>CAUYNB010044895.1:0-14674 GCA_963574225.1 Lagothrix lagotricha
GATAAAGAAAATGTGGCACATATACACCATGGAATACTATGCAGCCATAAAAAAGGATGAGTTCATGTCCTTTGCAGGGACATGGATGAAGCTAGAAACCATCATTCTCAGCAAACTGACACAAGAACAGAAAACCAAACACCATGTATTCTCACTCATGAGTGGGTGTCGAACAATGAGAACACAGGGAGGGGAACATCACACACTGGGGCCTGTCAGGGGGTGGGTGGCTAGGGGAGGGGTAGCAGGGGATGGGGGCTAGGGGAGGGATAGCATTAGGAGAAATACTAATGTAGGTGACAGGATGATGCATGCAGCAAACCACCATGGCGTGTGTATACCTATGTGACAAACCTGCATGTTCTGCACATGTACCCCAGAACTTAAAGTGTAATTTAAAAAAAAAGACATGAAAAAAATGTTGAAAACTAAAAGAGTGCTGTTAGCTAACCAAAAACATAATTTTGATAAATTTTTGTAAAATAGAGGACTAGGAAAGGGTTGACAGAGAACTACAGCAGAGAAGCAGCAACCCCCTTCAGATAAAGCCAGCTGTTGGGAGATGAGAACACTCCATCTGTTGGAAGATATTCCAGCCAGGAATGAAACAGGAGCAGGTCAGCATCTGGGCAGTTCATTAACTTCCCCAAAATGAGGAAAACTGGGGTGGGAGCTTAGGGAAGCAGCTTTGGAACTGTGAGAGATCTCCAAGTTATTCTGGACTTCCGTGACCCATAAAAAGGGGATGTAAGAAAATGCTATGGTACCCAGTGATGAAAGATGCTACATCTGTGCACTTGGGGCTCTTCTGATGTTGGTCTTCATGAGATCTGCAGATAATTTGCCTGCCGCTTGCTCATATGCCCTAAATAAAAACATTCACTGTTATATGCAGTCTATGTACACAGAGCCCCCTGATTCAGATGGGAGGGCAAAGTGGAGAGAGATGGGACAAAGATAGAACAAACCTCTGGAAGCTCCTCATTTTTATCACCTGGTCCTTCTTTCCCAAATGCAAGTAGACCACCAGAAACCATATAGTCCTTCTTTATAAAATGTGAAGAAACCACCAAGGATCATCAGATATTTGAAGAGAATCAGTAGAGACAGACAGACAGACACTGTGATGAAAAACTGACCCATAAGGAAACAGCAAAGTAAAATGAGAACATTCTAATAAAAACCTTTGCAGGGATTTGAAAAAGTATTGCAGTCATAAATTATAAAAGGCCGACAGGAAAAAGAAGTGATCAAAGAACAAAAAGGCGTTATTGGCAACTAAAAGCATGATTGTCAAAATAGATTCATTAGAAATGACTCAGAATGGGCAAAGCTATATAATAATAGTAACAGCTAACATTTAGTGAGTATTTGCAACTCTTCAGACACTGTTCTGTTTCACATGTAAATCAGTTTCATCCTTTTAAGAACTCTCTATCCAGGCATGGTGGCTTATGCCTATAATCCCAGCACTTTTGGAATTCGAGGTGAGTGGATCACTTGAGCCCAGAAGGTCGAGACCAGCCTGGGCATGGTGAAACCCCATCTCTACTAAAAATACAAAAATTAATTGGGCATAGTGTCGCAGACCTGTAGTTCAGCTACTTGAGAGACTGAGGTGGGAGGATCACATGAACCGAGGAGGCGAAGGTTGCAGTGAACCAAGATTGAGCCACTGCACTCCAGCCTGGGCAGCAGAGTGAGACCCTTTCTCAAAAAACTCTAGGAGATGCATACTATTATCCCCATTTTACAGATGAGGTAACTAAAGGAAATTAGGAAATTCTCAGGGACATGCAATTTCAAAGAGGCAGAGCTAGAATTTAGCCCATGTGCCTTGATTCCAAAGCCCATACTCAACTGTATTGAAGATCAAATTAGTATTGTAACAAGCAGCCAAGCTCCCCCAAAACAGGGACCCTCTCTGTCTTTGCAGGTTTTGCAACAGTTATTGGCCCATTTGTGCCAAGCCAATATGTGCCAGGTGAATGAATAAAATAAGTATCTAAAGGATAAATACCAAACTCTTCACAGAAGTTATCTAGGAGGAAGGAGACCAAGGTTAGAATGAGAAAGGGAGATTTACTGTTTATTCTCTGTAATGCGTGTATTACTTGAATTTGTACAAAAAGATATATTACTTTAAAGAAAAAAGTTTTAATGACAAACTTTTTGTTACCTACTAATTTATCAAAAGTTTACATTAATCTGGAATATTTATATATCTGTTACATACAAAATCCCACAATAGATAAATTGGACGTGAAAGCAATTTTTAAAAGTTAAAGCCACTAGCCAAATCTTGAGAGTCCTTGTTGTTAAGTTGCCATATGCATATTTGTCGTTATTTCTAAACAACCCTCTCCATACCTTATTATATGGGAGACAACCATGGAGTCCAGAATCCTCGCCTTTTTATTTCCCATATCGCTTTGACCAAGATAATATATATCCATGAATCCCAGTTTCTCAATCTGTAAAACCTGGATTTAAATATTGTACAGTTTTGAAGATCAAAAGTAAATGAAGGAACTCATGCTTCCCGTCAAGATCGAGTAACAGGCACCAAACACCTTCATGCCAGAAAGAACCTCCCAAAACAGACAAAATATATGAATCACTGTTTTTCTAACAGTGGACATCAGGCAGTGAAGGACAGTGATCTCTGAGAGACAGAGATAGGAAAGAGGCAATTTGAGTTCTACAGTCACCCCAGTTTTCCCCCCTGAGAGGCAGTCTCGGGAGGCCACAGCAGCCGGAGTTCACAGGACAGAGTACCAGAGACAGCAGAGCTACATGGAGAGAGAGCCCCAGAGATCTGCTGAGGGTGTCATTTAGCATTCAGCAGAGCATGTGCATATGAGGAAACTCTGAGGCTCAGAGGGAACAGCGCTGCTCCTACCACCCTGATTAGAAAAATCGGAATACACGAGGTGTTGAGTAAAATACTCAGGAAGGTCTTACCCTGTTAGCAGGAATAATAAGTTCTGGACTGAGATCTGCTCTAAACCCACCTAACAAATGTTAAACAAGACCCAAGAGGATTGAATTGTTTCTAACTTAACTGCATCCTAGAACAAAGCCCAGGAATATAAATACATGCACCGCCCCCCCCACCCCCATCTTCATGATGAGGAGAGTCATGATCAATTAGAACTGACCCAAAGCTGAAATACTTGTCAGAATTAGCAAGCAAGGGCGTTAATACGGTTATTAAAACTGTATTCCATATGTTTAAAAACTATACGGAGACATGCAAATACTACTTTAAAAGGATGCCCACCTGACTTCTAAAGATTAAAAACTATAGGGCTGGGTAGAGTGGCTCATACCTGTAATTCCAACACTTGGGAGACTGAGGCGGGTGGATCACCTGAGGTCAAGAGTTCAAGACGAGCCTGGCCAACATGGTGTAACCCTGTCTCTACTAAAAATACAAAATTAGCTGGGCATGATGGCACATTCCTGTAATCCCAGGTACTTGTGAGACTGAGGCAGGAGAATCACTTGAACCTGGCAGGCAGAGGTTCTAGTGAGCCAAGATCATGCCATTACACTCCAGCACGGGCAACAAGAGTGAAACTCCATCTCAAAACAAAACAAAACAAACAAACTACAATGCCTGAGACAAATACTACACTGGATGGGATTAGCAGCAGATTAGACATTGAAGAAGAAGAAAATTAGTAAACTTCAAGACACAGCAATAAAATGGCCTGGCATGGTGATACATGCCTATAGTCCTAGCTATTCAGGAGGTGAAGGAAGGAGGAGCTCAGGAGTTTAAGGCTACAGCGAGCTATGATTGTGCTCCTGTATTCCAGCTTGGACGACAGAGCAAGGCCCTGTCTCTGAAAAAAAAAAAAAAAAAGCCATAAAACTTATCAAACATGAAGTGTAGAAAGAAAAAAGTGTAAATATGAAAAGAGCTTTAGTGAACTATGGGGCATAATCTAGGAATTGGGAACTTCCTCAACCTAATGAAGAGCATCTATGAAAAGTCTGCAACTGGTATCATACTTAGTGATGAAAGACTGAATGCTTTCCCCGTTGGTATTAAGGACAGTAAAAGGGTGTCTGTTCTTACCACTTCTGTTCAACATTATACTGAAGATTCTGGCCAGTGCAATCAAGCAAAATAAATACATAAATAAAAGGCATTCAGATTAGAAAGGAAGAAGTAAAACTCTCTACTCACAAATGACATGATCATCTGTGTAAAAAATCTGATAGATCTGCAGAAAGCACTAGAAGTCGTAATTTGCAGGTCGTCTATGGCTGCTTTTGCACAACAGTGGGAAGTTGAGTCATTGTGACAGAGACCGTGTGGCCCAAAAGCCTCAAATATTTACTGTTCAGCCTTTTAATGAATATTTTGCCAACCCCTGTTCTATAGATTCAGTGTAATCCCAGTAAAAAAGTAGGCTTTTTTTGTAGAAGTTGATGAACCTGCTTCTAAAATTCATATGGAAATGCAAAAGACCTAGAATAGCCAAAACTTTGAAAAAGAAGAACAAAATTGGAAGACTACCTGATTTCAAAGTTTATTATAAAGAGGGGAATAGTGTAGATTAATGGAGCAGAATAGAGTTTGGTAATAACCTCACATGAATATGTACTACTGATTTTTGACAAAGGTGCAAAGACCATGCAGTAGAGACTAGTCTTCAACAAACAGTTCTGGAACAATTGGATATCCATATGCAAAAAAGTGAACATGGACCCACACATCATACCAAATGGATCACAGACCTAGATGTAAAATCTAAACTTTCGAATCTTCCAGAAAAAAAAAAGATAAAATATTTGAGACCTTACATTAAGCAAAGATTTCTCAGCTATAGTTCCTAAAGTATGATCCATAAAATAACAAATTGATAAATGACACTTCATTGAAATTTAAAACTTCTGCCCTTCAAAATCTTGTCATCTATATAATGAGAAAGCGAAAAGAAAAGCAGGAGAATCTGCTAGGAAACTGTCCTAGGGCCCTCTGATTGTTGAAAAACTGATAATCACCCTGATTATTACCTGATAATAACACTGATTATTACCATCTCTGAGCTGGAGATGAACCATATTAGAGAATGTAGCCACCCACCTTCTTCCCTCTCACCTCAGTTTCCCTTACCTCATACCTTTCTCCACTAGGAGAAAAAGCTAAGTAAAAAAAGAGTCCAACAAAATCATAGTTTCCTAAAATAAGAAAACTTTTTACTAAAAGCCACATAAGAGTGAACTTCTCTTGAATGTGAGACGATACAGAAATTGAGGCAATTGGGAAGAAAAGTGGTTTGGAGCCAAGCAGCACTCTTTAGATTTTTATCCTAAGACCTAAGCTTATTAGTGTAGGACCTTGCCCATGTCAGTTACCACATCTGTAAATAGAAACACTGTGAGAATTAGATCAGGGGTTCAAAGTGCACCCCAACCCTCCACCTGGGGCAGCACAAGGTGACATTCACTTAACCGCTGTTGAATTTTTCAGTTGTGCCAAGTTTGGCTGCTTGGTTTTCTTCACTAGCATGGGAAATGATTCTGTAAAATGGGAAAACTAAATGCAAGTGTAAGGGGTTTGTTGTTGTTTTGACTGTTTCCTGTAAGTTCTAGATCTTCTTACGGGAAGAGAAAACCTAGCCTCTAACTGTTTAGAGGAGTTTGAACATTCCTGTGCAGGATGGAAAAAATTCAGGAAGGGAGCCAGGAAAGCAAATATCCTGGAGAGGCTTAGAGTCTGGAGGTGAGGGTAGGAGAATTCAACACAAGGGAAAAAGAAAAATGCAGAGCTACTGGTGGTATATTTATGACAGGAAGGTTTTCCCATAGAGGATAGAGCTGGACTTTTCAAGAGGTGGCTGCATGCCAGGCCTTAGTACAAGAAGAAAAGATCACAGGCAGGTCAGAGGAAATGTGCTGCTGACCATGAGAGGTGGCAGTGCCCGGGGGTAGGGACCGGAGGTGAACATCATCTAAGGCCCCTCTTCCAGGGAGGCGAAGCAGGAAGGATGTCTCTTTAGCACATATTTCCAAGTTGTAAAAGCATATCTACCAACACTTATCAGGCCTACCAGCCACCCTAAACTTCCCCCAATTCTCATGCAAATAAAGTGACAGAAAAAAACAGTTATGATACCCTGTGAGTGTCCACAGCCTTTTCCCAGACCCAAGGGTGTTCTTTCTCTCTTAGCTCAGTTCCTAGGCTTATGTATAGAGCAGAAAAATTAGGGGCTGGGCAGCAGGTGAAGGGGGGCTTGAGGTACCATTACCTTACTCTGGAAAAGGCCAAGATCTGGAAATGGAAGGGCTGGGGGTAGAGAGACAGACTGAAGTCTCTGAGCATTGGAGGAGGAGATTGGAGAGGGGAACCTTCATGGTGTGGGTAACAGGGTTTTGCTTGCTTGCTTCACAGAGTTATAAAAGGTGATGTTGAAAACTGGGAAAAGAATAAAGAAGAAATGAAAATATCTGTCCATGGTAGCTGCAGGAGACATGGAGAAGACCAATATGGCTGGAGGGAAAGAGAGTGGGGATGTGGAGTGTTGGCCAGGGATTTGCAGGAATGAGCCTTGCACGCAGGGCTGCTGCCTTTATCCCAAAAGCCCAGGAAGCCACCGAAGGGGCTTGAGCATAGGTATATCATCTTTAGATTTATGTTTAGGTTTCATTAGAAAAGACAGATTGGGGATGTGGCCAGAGGGGATATATATAGACCAGTAAGGAGGTTGTTCCAGCACTTTCTGTGATGGATTTATGTGACGGTGGTCAAAATGCAGAGAAGTAGACAAATTCGAGAAATGATTAGGAGATCAAGTCAACCAAAACCAATCGTCGTTTTCCGAATCTCCAGAGCCGTGGTTTTGGGTGAATGGCTGTGCAGTTCATTAGATGGGAGGATAGCCTTGCTTCGGAAGATGATCTTGAATTTAGTGTTATTAATTTATTAATGTCCAAGGGAAGTGTGAGGTAGGCATTGGTTATGTGAGTGTAGAGTTCAGAGGAAAGTCTGGGCTGGAATAAAGATGTATGCGTGATCTGCATGTAGATGTGGCTGAGGCCATGGTGTGCGTGGTCTCTCTTAGGGAGAGCACATAGAGCCTCACTGTCCACAGTAGCTTCTGGCCATCTGTGCCTATTTGGATTTAAATTAGTTCAAATTAAATCAGATTAAGAATTCAGTTCCTCAGTTGCACTAAGCAAAATGAGGACCAGGAAATGCCCCCTTGAATTTAACAATATGGCAGTCACGGGTGACCCTAGAGGGAACTATTTTAGTGGATGAACAGGGCCAGGAGCCAATGTGGGATGGTTTGGGGAGCTAGAGTTGAAAAAGCAAGCAGGATAGACAACTCTATGAACGGATTTGGCTGGAAAAGAAAGAGAAATAGAATGTCAACTGATGGGTGAGGGGGGATGAGGAGTGGAGAAGAGGGCTTTGTTTGTTGGTTTAATAAGAGAAACTGGTGTGTGTGTTTAATACCCAGTGGCCAATAGCTAAATTCTAGGAATTTGTCCCCCAGATTTACTCACATATATATAAGGGGATACACACGTGTGTGAACAGCAATCGTTTAAAAACAACCTAAATAGCCTGATTCAGGGGAATGGTTAAATGAATTCTGTTGTCCATACAATGGAATTATGGCAGCCATTTAAATAAAAAGAGATTTTTCTACAGTTCCTGATATGGGATCATCTCCATGATTTATCAGACTAATTTTGCAAGATGCAGAACAGGGATATTATTGCCATTCTTTGTATTAAAAACAAGAGGGTAGATATTCTGGAGGTATCTTATGCTGGTATTTATTTTTTTAACCATATACACTGAAAGAATGATCAAGAAAATTCCTCTAAGATGGGGAACTGAGGAATGAAAGTAGGGGTAAATTTTTTTTTCTTGGTATTTTTATACTGCTTGATTTGATTTTTTTTTTAATATGCACTTGTATTTTAACAATAAAATATTTTTTAAAGTCGGTGAGAAAGATTCAGTTGAAAGAGAGCAGTTAAATAATCAGGAGATGGGAGGGAGAGGGGCCCACCTCCTGCCTCTCTGGTGAGGCCCCTGTGATCCTTTATTACTCCACTGACCAGAGCTCCATGAAATCAGGAATAGTTTTACTTAAAATGAGTTTTTGTGATACTAGAGTATCTTAGATCTAGGTAAATCTCACCCATCCCATATTATTCATTGCTAGGAAACAAATTACCCCCAGACTTCACAGTTTATAACAAACATTTGCTCTCTCACAGTTTCTTTGAATCTACACATGGCTTACTTCAGTGCCTCTGACTCAGGATCTCTCTCAAGGCCACAGTCAAGGTGTTGGCCAAGGCTGCGGGCATCTCAAGACTCACCTTAAGGAGCATCCATTTGCAGGCTCACTTTCCTGGCTGCTGGCTGGAGATACCTCACCACAGAGCCTCTCCTTAGGGCTGCTTACAACATGGCTTCCATCACAGCTAGCAAATGAGCAAAAGTGCACCCAAGATGGAAAGCATAGCCTCTGTAAACTCAGAAGTGAGCCTGTCACTTTTACTATATACTTTCGGTTAGAAATGAGTCATGGGGTGCAACCCACACTCAAGGGTAGGGGATTCCACAAAGCAGTGAATCCTAGGAGGCACAGGGATCCTTGGCGCCATTTAGAGTCTGCCTACCACAAACCCTAAATTCAGCAAAGTTGAATACGTCTTTATATGGTAGTGTTCTGACTCATGGAAATAATTTTTGTTTCATGAACAATAGAATTCACGCATTCATCCTTATATGTTTTTTCCTCAGAATCAGTTTGCAGCTTTATTGTTCTGCAATAATACTTTAGAACTTCCCATCTGTTTTTTATATTTTCTGAATTTTATCATTTTGATACAATTTGAGAAGTTTGATAAACTAGGAAACTGATAATCACTTCACCTTTCAAAATCATTTAGGGAACATTCTCTTGTAGTCCTTGTTTTAGAAATATGTGCTGACATGGGTAAGTGGGGTAAAAGGACATAAGGTCTGCAGCCTACCCTCAGATGGTTCAGAAAACATGCTGCAGAGAGAGTGATCAAGCAAATGGGGTGAATGTCAGCCATTGGTGAATCTGAGTGAGGATATTCAGGACTCCGTTTTACTATGCTTATAATTTTTCCATAAGTTTGAGATAATATCAAAGTTAAAATATTGAAAAAGAAATTTTTTTTTTTTTTGTCTTTTTGTTTTTTCCTTTTTGTGGAGAACGGGGTCTCGCTATATTGCCCAGGCAGGTCTCGAACTCCTGGGCTCAAGCTATCCTCCAGCCTCTGCCTCCCTAAGAGCTGGGATTACAGATGTGAGCCACAGCGCCCGGCGAAAAAGAAATTCTTATACTCCTCCCCAGATCTACTAAACGAGAATTGCAAATGGGACCTGATAAACTTATTTTTATCCTTAGATCCATTCTGATTACTGATCAGCAAGGTTGGGAACTCAGTGTGTGAGAATACACTCATTCTACTCATACAGCTGTCTGCATAGAGCATCTGAAATTGCCAGTTGCACTTCTGTGTCTAATTTTGAAGCCAAGGGCAAAAGAGACCCCTCAAAGATGTGTTTGTGGTTACTGTGCACAAGTCTTCCCTTAAGTCTTCTGGCTTACCCCCAATTTTGTGCCACATCTCAGATATGGGGACACCAACAAACAGGGCCATGACAGCTCCCACACTGGGTCCTCTGCTTATGGGGTACAGCCCAGTGGAAGCACAGAGTGGAGCATACCAGTCCTACCTGTGGCAGGCTAAGGAGGCTTCATGAAGATGTAGCACATGCACTGTGCCTTCAAAGAGTTATAGGAATGCATGAGTTTGTGCAAAGCCACAGAACTCTGAACCAGGAGGACCCTAAAACTAGAAACCTGCTACTACTGTTCAGTGTGCTGACCACAGAGGTTGGGAGTGAGAGCCAAGAGAGGCATCTGTGATTTTCCCAGAGCTGCTTGCACAGCCTGCACAGTAGCCCTGCGCTGAGATTCCCACCCAGAAGGGCAGTGGGGAGGGAGCTATAGAGAAGTGGGAGAGGAGATCGAGAGATGGTGGGCTCAAGGTCCAGTCCAGGTATGTCAGTTTGGTGGCTGGAAGTTTGGGTGTCTCCCACACTCTCCCAGGGACTGCTCATTCATCACAGCACACTTTTTTTTTTTTTTGAGACGGAGTTTCGCTCTTGTTACCCAGGCTGGAGTACAATGGTGCGATCTCGGCTTACTGCAACCTCCACCTCCTGGGTTCAAGCAATTCTCCTGCCTCAGCCTCCCAAGTAGCTGGGATTACAGGCACGCGCCACCATGCCCAGCTAATTTTTTGTATTTTCAATAGAGACGGGGTTTCACCATGTTGACCAGGATGGTCTCGACCTCTTGACCTCGTGATCTACCCGCCTCAGCCTCCCAAAGTGCTGGGATTACAGGCTGTGAGCCACCTCGCCGGACCCACAGCACATTTTAAATACCATAGGTGGGGTTCATGGGACCCTGCTTCCCTAAGAATGAAGAACTTTCCCTGGAGGCTAGGACTTCAAAAACTGTTGGCAGAGTTCCTTTCTTGTGTGTGACTGTTGGTGATGCACATTTGTACCTGATGAAGGTTTCATTTGGAAATAGTTGTCCTCTCACTGAGTCAAGGCATTTAGGCTCTAACTTACCCCGCTGTTTTGTTTCGTTCCATTTGTGTCTAGTACGTGCTTTCCTCTGTGGTCAGCCATCACTTCCTCCCAGCCCGGAACACATGTGGGAGTGACTGGCTTTTCCGAGGATGCTGAGGAAGTTTTGATATTGATACCAGTTCCTTTTTGAAGATAAGAATGATAGTTTTTATCCTTGAGTTTATTTTGTTAAGTCATTGTGGGTGTTTTCATCTTCCTTTCCATTGATTTTCATGCCCTTTTAATCAGGTTTACATAAATAAGAGCATTTGTCCATGTGCTTAGCTGCATACTTATCTGGAATGCCTGGTTCAAAGGACATAAAATAAACACAACCCAATACAGTTGCATGATTATTTATTTGGTGCAAGCTTGTTTGTTTGACTTGTCTGAAATGACTTAGGGAAATACTGGTTTGCTTTCTTCTCCTAGATCCATTCAAATTAACTGTGAATCAGCTGTTGGCTTTGCTGGGTGACACAGAATCACCCACTGAAAGCTGACCATGTGCTCCTAAAACACTTATTTCATGTCCTTTTAACAAAATGGCTTGCAGGTCTTTCAGGGTAATAGGCTAAAATCATCTATACTTTATAACTTTTACCAAGGGATTTCCTGTTAACAGCTTATCTCTTCTGCTCTCTGCTGTTCTTGGCTTCTCACAAGAAAACAGTGGTAATGTTAGAGGAAGGACTAAATATTTGAAAGCATATTTAATTCAGCACCTCTTAGGTGGATCAGCTCATGTTTCTAAAAAGCAAAGCAAGGAGATAGAGTTCTAACACATTCTAGATTTCATAACTTTCGTTCGTTTGTCTGCAGCCATATGGTTTAAGCAGGATCTTGCTGGCCAACAGTTTAACCTTAATTATGACCATGATCTCCCTTCCAAAGAGTACAAGTCACATGGGCTAGATGCCATCTTTATAGAACTTTCTAGTTTCTGAAAACGTTTGTGTGATAGGAACAGAGAAGGAAGCCATTGCTGCTCTCAGTATACAGTATAGCTATCGCTTTAGACTTAGAAGCAGTGAATGGAAACGGGGAATTGGCATGAAGATAGTATTTGGGACTAGCTTCTTTCCATAGTGGCTTTGGGAAGTGACCTTGTGAAATGTGTTTTACTATTTCTCTTGCTATTTTGCATACTCTTCTGAATGTACTCTATAGATTGAACCTTAATATTTTAGGTTCTAGCTTTTATTCTGTTTGTGAATTCATAAACATGAGTTTTTTTCAGTAACATATCTAAGTTTGGATTATTGGTCTCACCAAAAACATCTTCCAAGTTCACCCAGGTACTTAAGGTTTTTCTTAGTTTTCTCAGAGCCTAGGAAAAATTAGAACTTTTTGTATCCATTAGGTGATCAAAGTGTGAGCCTGTGATATTGCATAGAGAGTAAGAAATTAGCTGCTATTATATTTCTACTATCTTGGTAAGAACATAAAAATGCCAGCTAGGCGCAGTGGCTCACGCCTGTAATCCCAACACTTTGGGAGGCCAAGGTGGGCGGATCACCTGTGGTTGGGAGTTCAAGACCAACCTGACCAACGTGGAGAAACCCCATCTCTACTAAAAATTCAAAATTAGCTGGGCATGGTGGCATGTGCCTGTAATCCCAACTACTCGGGAAACTGAGGCAGGAGAATTGCTTGAACCCAGGAGCAGAGGTTGTGGTGAGTCGAGATCGTGCCATTGTACTCCAGCCTGGGCAACAAGAGCAAAAACTCTGTCTCAAAAAAAAAAGAAAGAAAGAAAGAAGGAAAGAAAAAACACACGCACACACACAAAAGCCTTTGGAATGTGGTCAAGAACACAGGGATAAGGCCGTGCTTTCACACATGCCATCTCACAGGGCTGCACCCTGTCACCCTGGTTGCGCCACTCTCTTCCCTGCCAGCTGGGGTATGTACATAATGCTAGCTGCCAACAGGGACTGAGTCCATGGTTGATTCCAGTGAAACTCTATAATCATTGCTGTTCTCAAAACCGTATCTCAACCCACCAATGCTAACACACACACCCCAGGCCAGCTCTCCCCTGAAGCACTTATACACTCAGAAGGAACCTGGTGTGGTTTGATGAGGCTGTACACAGGGGTTGTTAGTTACAAATGCCCCAATTTCTGCATCCAAGCCCTGTGTTCAGGGTCTTGCATTTCTTTGCACTCAAAGACCTAGAGTGCACATGTTTGTAAAAAAGTCATTTACTTTTCACAGATAAAGCGGCACCCTGCCTTACTGCATACATTTCTGTGTGTGTGACATTATACCCTATTCCTCTAAGAAAGGTGAATGTCCAATTTAGGATTCTCGGGGGGAAAAAAAAGGAAGTTGGAAAAACACAGACATGTCCCCTCAGTATATGTAAACCAAGTCTCAAATCTCCACAGGAAGCCTCTTGCTGGGGGCACAAGCCCAGCACATCACAGGGTGGACCACAGGACTCAGTCACTCAGGGATGCCTGCTAGGGCATGTGCAGCAAACCATCAGAGGAAAGGGGCTGTCTTGCCACCTGTGGATTCCCTCAGCAGAGGAGCTCCCCCATAGAAGGGGCAGTACCCAGTACCGGCCACTTGGAAGTGAGCAATTGACACCTCTGTTGATCCTGAAATGGCTTCCGCTGAGAGCCACCGTCTTTATGGTATTCAGTGATGCCTCTTGTAGTTCCAGAAGCTGCCCTTTCTCTTCACAGACCTTTCTTTGGAATATCTGGGGAAAGATGGAGAGGGGATCTTATGTCTACTCCTCACTTAGCCCCAGCTACAGACTGCTCTCTGCTGCATGTTGGGCCTCTGCCACCAAACGTGATCTAGAAATCTCAGCCATGACCTCCACCTGACCGTGCTCTCCTTTCTGCCCTCCTCAAGCTCTCCCTGCCACCCAGCACCCCAAGAAGAGGCTGGAGGTGTGGGAGTGATGAGGGGCAATTGCAGCTAGAAGGGAGATCTTAAAGCTGGACACCAAGTGCAGTCTGACGATGTTTTGGTCAACAACAGACCACATACATGATGGTGATCCCAATGATTATTACTGTACTTTTCTACGTTTAGATACACAGATACTTCCCATGGGGTTATAGTTGCCTATACTGTTCAGTACAGTAACATGCTGTGCAGATTCACAGCCTAGCAGCAGCAGGCTATACCATGTAGCCTAGGAGTGTAGTAGGCTGTGTCACCTAGGTCCGTAGAAGCACACTCTGATGTTCACAGTGCACCAAAATTGCCTGATACTATAATTTTCACACCCGTCATTAAGGGACATATGACTGTATGACTGTTTCCAGAGTCCAGTGAAGAAAATCACATCAGGACACTCTCAAGTTCCTGGTCCTCTTTCCCATTTCAAGATTAGCCCTGTCCTTCCAGTGGAAATCTCAGGCTTCAGTCCTGTCCCTAGGAAAGCCCCACCCTTACTCACAGGTGGCTTTCTCCAGGATGAACCCCCTTTCCCTCAGCAGGACCACCTGTAGGGTCCAGGGATACATATGGGTTGCTGGGACTGAGGAGCTAACAGGGTAGCCCAGACGTGGCCCTTGCTCATTCTCCCTGACTCCTTCCCAGAGGCAGCTGATTTGGACACACACATACACACATGTACACACCTACACACAACTTTTAAAAAGCCTGTTTCTCAGACACTGTGCAGTAACCTGAATCTCTACCAAGGGAGAGAAACCTTTTCATGAGAATGAGGCCACCTGCAGAAACCCAGCCCACAGTGGAGTTCCCTTTCTCTATTGTGAGGGGACATTTAAATTTCTCAGATCAGGTGTTGCTGGCTGCCTATGCAGAGCCAAGACTCCCTGAGTTCTCAAGATACCTTTCCTTTCCTTTCCTTTCCCTTCCCCTTTCCTCCTTTCTTCCTCTGTTTCCCTTCTTCCTTCTTGCTTTCTCTTTTGCTTCCTTGTTCCTCTCCCTCCTTTAAAACTGGCTAGCCATATGCAGAAAGCTGAAACTGGATCCCTTCCTTACACCTTATATGAAAATTAACTCCAGATGGATTAA
>CAUYNB010044897.1:0-15332 GCA_963574225.1 Lagothrix lagotricha
TATACCCAATAGTGGGATTGCTGGGTCAAATGGAATTTCTATTTCTAGATCCTTGAGAAATCGCCATGCTGTCTTCCAAATGGTTGAACTAATTTACACTCCCACCAACTGTGTAAAAGTGTTCCTATTTCTCCACATCCTCTCCAGCATCTGTTGTCTCCAGATTTTTTAATGATTGCCATTCTAACTGGCATGAGATGATATCTCAGTGTGGTTTTGATTGGCATTTCTCTAATGACCAGTGATGATGAGCATTTTTTCATTTGTTGGCCTCATATATGTCCTCTTTTGAAAAGTGTCTGTTCATATCCTTCACCCACTTTTGAATGGGGTTGTTTGTTTTTTTCTTGTATATCTGTTTTAGTTCTTTGTATGTTCTGGATATTAGCCCTTTGTCAGATGAGTAGATTGCAAAAATTTTTTCCCATTCTGTTGGTTGCTGATTCACTCTAATGATGGTTTCTTTTGCTGTGCAGAAGCTTTGGAGTTTAATTAGAGCCTTTGTTTATTCTTAAATGAGCATTGATGTTGTGTATCTTTAATGAAATTTGTCTATTTTATCTAAGTTGTCAACTTTATTGCCATGAAGTTATTCATACTTCCTTATTACCTTTTAATATATATAAGATCTATACTGATGTCTTTTCTTACTCATAATATTGTTAACTTGTGTCTTCCTCTCTTTTTATTCTGATAAATCTAGCTAGAGTTTTATCAATGTCTTTTCTCAAATAATCAGATTTCATTGTCATCAATTTTTCTTTTTTAGTTCACTGATTTCTGCTCTTTATTATTTATTTTCTTTTGCTTCTTTTGAGTTTAGTTTGCCCTCTTTTTCTAGTTTAAAGTGTGAACTGGAGTCATTGACTTCAGACCTTTCTTTTCTAATATAGGCATTTAGTGCTATATATTTCCTTCAAAGCACTGCTTTAGAATACAGCTGTATTCTAACAAATTTTGCTATGTTGTATTTTCATTTTCATTGAGTTCAAAATGCTTCATAATTTTCCCTTAGTTTATGTCTTTGATCCATGTGTTATTGAAAAGTGTGTTAATTAGTGTCCAAATATTTGGGAATTTTCAAAGATCTTTCTATAACTGATTTCTTATTTCATCATGGTTAGGGCACATAGTTTGTATGATTTAATTCCTTTGAAATTGTCTCAGAGTCCGGGCATGGTGGCTCACTAATCCCAAGCACTTTGGGAGGCCAAGGCGGGTGGATCTCCTGAGGTCAGGAGTTTGAGACCAGGCTGACCAACATGGGGAAAACCCGTCTCTACTGAAAATACAAAATTAGGCATGGTGGCACATGGCTGTAATCCCAGCTACTGGGAGGCTGAAGCAGGAGAATCGCCTGGGGGGCGGAGGTTGTGATGAGCCAAGATCGCACCATTGCACTCCAGCCTGGGCAACAAGAGTGAAACTCCATCTCAAAAAAAGAAAAGAAATTGTCTGAGACATATTTTATGGTCCACAAATAATCCACTTTGGTGTTTTGCATGCACTTGAAAAGAATATGTGTTGCTTTCACTGAGTGAGTAATCTATAATGCCAATTAGGTCATGTTGGTTGATAGTGGCGTTTAAGTCTTCTATATACTTAACAATTTTCGGTCTGCTTTTTCTTTCAATTTGAAGTCTTGAAATTTCCCACTAAATGGTGGATTGTTTTATTTCTTTTAGTTCTGTTTCTTTTTAATTTTTAATATTTGTGGCTTCATAGTAGGTATATATATATTTATGGGGTATATGAGATATTTTGATACAGGCATACAATGTGTGATAATCACATCAGAGTAAATGAGTAAATGGGGTATCCATCACCTCAAGCATTTATCCTTTGTGTTACAAACAATCCAGATACACTCTTTTACTTATTTAAAAATGTACAATTAAATTATTTATAGTGACTGTTGTGCTATCAAATACTAGATCTTATTCATTCTTTCTGGGTTTTGTTTTTGGTGTTCATTAACCATCCCCACACTTCCTCTCTACCCACCTGATTTCCCTTCCCAGCCTCTGGTAACCAGTCCTTCTACTTTCTATCTCTATGAGTTTAATTACATTTATTTTTAGCTCCCACAAACAAGTAAGAACATGTGAAGCTTGTCTTTCTTTCTTTATTCTGAGATGGAGTCTCACTGTGTCACCCAGTGAGTGTCACCCAGGTTGGAGTGCAGTGGTGTACTCTTGGCTCACTGCAACCTCTGCCTCCTGGGTTGAAGCAATTCTCCTGCCTCAGTGTCCCGAGTATCTGGGATTACAGGCACTGCCACCATGCCCAGCTAATTTTTGTATTTTTAGTAGAGATGGGGTTTCACCATGTTGGCCAGGCTGGTCTCGAACTCCTGGCCTTAGGTGATCCACCTGCCTCAGCCTCCCAAAATGCTAGGTTTACAGGCATGAGCCACCATGCATGACCTGAAGCTTGTCTTTGTATTCTTGACTTGTTTCATTTAAAATAATGACCTCCAGTTCCTTCTATGTTGTTACAAATGACAGGATCTCATTTTTTTTTTTTTTATGGCTGAATAGTACTCTATTATGTATATGAACCACATTTTCTTTATCCATTCGTCTCTTGATGGACACTTAGATTGTTTCCAAATCTTGGCTATTGTGAATAATGCTGCAATAAACATGGGAATGCAGATATCTCTTTGATATATTGATTTCTTTTCTTTTGGGTTCATACTTAGCAGTGGGATTGCTGGATCACATGGTAGCTCTATTTGCAGTCTTTGTTTTGTTTTGTTTTTTGTTGTTGTTTTTAAGATGGAGTCTTGCTCTGTCACCCAGGCTGGAGTGCAGTGGCATCATCTTGACTCACTGAAACCTCCTCCCTGCAGGTTCAATTGATTCTCCTGCCTCAGCCTGCCAAGTAGCTGGGACTACAGGCAAGTGCTACCATGCCCAACTAATTTTTGTATCTTTGGTAGAGGCAGGTGTTGGCCAGGCTGTCTCAAGCTCCTGACTTCAGGTGAGCCACCGCCTCGGCCTCCCACAGTACTGGAATTACAGGTGTGAGCCACTAGTTTTAGCTTTTTGAGGAACCTCCACATTGTTCTCCATAGTGTGGAGAACAGTATATGAGGGTTCCCCCTCCCACCAACAGTGTATGAGGGTTCCCTTTTCTCCACATGCTCTCCGGCATTTGTTATTGTCTGTCTTTGGATAAAAGCAATTTTTAGCTGTGATGAGCTGATATCGCATTGTAGTTTAGATTTGCTTATCTCTGATGTTCAGTGATGCTGAGCACCTTTTCATATCTCCATTTGCCATTTGCATGTCTGCTTTCGAAGAATGTCTATTCAGATCTTTCGCCCATTTTTAAATGGGATTGTTAGATTTTTTTTTTTCCTATTGAGTTGTTTGAGCTCCTCATATACTTCGGCTGTTAATCTCCTTTTTCATGCCTTATTTCTTAAATATTAAGTTAAATATTTATTGTGCAAATATTTTCTCTCATTCTGTGGTTTGTCCAATGTAATTTTAAAGTCCTAAAGGAATTTAATTTAATGACCCTTCAGTATGTCATAACCTGAACTTCTTAGCTGATTTTATGGGCCTCTGTGTCAGATGGCACCTAAGGATATGTCACGTTAAAGCCTCTTGGTTGAACCTGTCTTCATCCTCACCTGCCTTTGGCCACCTGCTCCACCCCAGCAGCCCCCGCAGTGGCCGGCTCCACGCCAGCCATAGTGTGCGGACTTGAGGTGTGCAGAGCCCAGCAGGGCTGCCTCGGGCTCCAGTGCCTTGTGCTTACAGCCTCATGACTTGTTCCTCCCTCTGGGGGCTTCTCTGTGGAAGGTTGAGGTGAGAATATTATGGGAACCTCAATGAGCAACCTGGAAGTATCTGGGAGTTAGGTCCCTGTGGGGCCAGCCTTTGAATGGGAGGCAGGAACTGGCAGATAAGAGCTCTCCCCGGCTGAACTCTCCCGCGTCCTGGTTAACACAGCTTCTTACAGGACAGTCCCCAGAGAGGGAGCAACCAGTCATGCTTGATACCAAGCAAAGGTCAGCTTGGTGAGGCCTCCTGCTATTGGCTCTGCTGCCTTCCCTGACCTGCTTCATTCCGCTTTTTCCTTGCTCTGGCTGCCCTGGGATGGTACTCTTTAATGAAGAAGAAGTATCCAAACCTTTGCCTTCGGCTCTGATTTTAAAATTCCAGCTAGGATGGCTTCTAACCACTGTCGTTCTCCCCCAGGATGCTTTCCAATTTCTACATGTCTGAAATGGATGCTACAGTCTCGAAAGGCAGCACTAATAGCGGCCATGGGGGTAGTTAGCAATAATACCGAGTCAGGGGAGTTCTTTAAGAGGAGATTTGAAAGATCGTAACTTGGGCAGAGGAATTTCAGAGGCAACGGGGCTGAACTGAGAAAGTAATCATAGCTAACATTTCCTAAGAGCTTACAATGCACTTTATTTGCATGTATTATCACTTCTATTCTTTGCAACAACCCTATTAGAGAGACCTTATTATTTTTACCATGAAAGTAACTTGTCCAACATCAAAACTAGAAAGTGGTGGAGGTATGATTTGAACCCAGGCAGTCTGGCTCCAGCACGCACTTTATTAGCACTTTACTCATGCAAGTGAGGTGACAGGAGCTCCAGTCTCCACTATGAGCTGCCCACTCTGGGACACATCTGACTTTATACTCAACTTGTAGTGATGTGTAAAGTCTGGTGCTTAGGAGAGTGATTTCTGGAGCCAGTTTCACCAGAGTTCAAACCCAGGCTCTGGAATTTCCTGGCTGCTGTAGCCTTGGCCAAGTAACTTTGTCCTGCTGAAACTCTATTTCCTCTCCTGTGAAAAGGTCGATAACAATATTGTGTGGAATGGTGAGGATTAAAACATTTAGCAAGGTGCAAGCCACAGAGTATGTGCCCTGTCCGTTTTATATGTTACTATTGCTATTGCATTGATTTGTTTTCACACTGCTGGTAAAGACATACTCAAGACTGGGTAATTTATAAAGAAAAAGAGGTCTAATGGACTCACAGTTCCACATGGCTGGGGAAGCCTCACAATCATGGCAGAAGGCAAAAGGCACGTCTTACACGGTGGCAGACAGGAGAGACTGAGACAAGTGCAAGGGGAAACCCCTTATAAAACCGTTGGATCTCATGAGCTTATTCACTCCCATGAGAATAGTATAGAGGCAACCGCCCCTGTGATTCAATTATCTCCCACCAGGTCCCTCCCACAACACATGGAAATTATGGGAGCTACCATCCAAGATGAGATTTGGGTGGGAACACAGCCAAACCATAACAACTATTATTATTATTATATTATCAGTGAAAGGCAAAGGTTAGCGTAGATGAAGGTTTAAGGTCCCTTCTGGTCCTAAGAGCTATGAATCTGAGGATGGAAGTGCTTCTCTCTCTGAAACTCCCTCTGCTACTTTCACTCCCCACCACATAATTGCATTTCCTTAAAATTCATGCTTTGTTGTTCCTTATCTTTCAACTCAGCCATTTCTCAATAAAAATTTTAAAAAGTCAGAATTCTTTCTTTCTCTCTCTCTCCTTCCCCTGGTGTGGCCTCACCAAGGTCTAAAACACGCCCAGATCTGGCTCCTGCCTTACATCCCAGCCTCGCTCCATGCTCCTCTGCCCTTTCTACCATGTCTCACCAGGTTCTTTCCCTCTCAGCCCTCTATCCCTGGGGTCCACTTTCATCTCTTCTCCCCATGCTGGAGCCTCCTATTCTCTTTTAGCTTAGAGACCAGCTCCAGAGCCAGCCTCTCCCCTCTGTGCTCTGCCTCAGCACCCCATTAATCTCCTTCATGCGCTTGGTACCATTTGTGACAATTTTGCCCTTTAGGTCTGTCACCCTCTCCACTGTTTGTTTCTTGCAATTTTTTTACATTCAGCTCTGGAATAATTAGATGTCACTGATGGAACATCTCCTATGTACCAGACCCTGTGATAAGATTTAACCCTGGAAAAACATCTTTATTCATCAAATACTTTTTAAGCACATATGAGCTGCACACTGGAAAGTCCCAATACTAAGGGTCTGGAGAGCCCAGAATTGGCAGAAGGGTGGGCAATGCCCTTAGGGGTGCGAGGTGGATGGGTAGAAAGAGCACAGGGCACTATAAGGTTTCATCTCCCTCATTTAAACAAAAAGGAAATTGAGACTTTGAGAAAGAAGAAGGCTTGTCAGGGCGCAGTTCTCAAGCTGTGGCCCATGAACCTTGGGGGTCCCTGAGACCTTTTCAGGATCCACGAGGGCCTCCCTTTCCCAACTGCATTATTTGTGTGAGGCTGGAGTTTTTCATACCTACGACTAGACAACTGAACAGTGTATTTGGAATGACCAAATGCAGAAGTAGACATGAGAATCAAACCTTCTATTAAGCCTGATATTAAAGAGATGAGTGAAAATGTAAAATGTTGACAATCTTCTCAATTTTTTTGTCTTAGAACATACAGTTATTTTTAAAGTGTGATTTTTATTACCATGGAATGGATTTTTATATTATTTTAAATGAATTAATACATACATTTAAAACATTCTGTTTTAATTTCTGATACAGTAAATATCAGTAAATAACTCACATAAACAAAAGTTCTGGAGTGTAACAAGGTCCTGAGGAAAAAAAATTTAATAATTGAGAGACACAGTGTCAGAATATACAGTAACTGTTCAGTAATATTGCTGCAAATTAATTAATGAGATTGTCTATTCATAACAGCAAAAGCATGGAATCAACCCAGGTGCCCATCTGTGGTGGACAGGATAAAGAAAATGTGGTCCATATACACCATGGAATACTACGCAGCCATAAAAAATAACAAAGTCATGTCCTTTCCAGCAGCATGGATGCAGCTGCAGACCATTATGCTAAGCGAATTAACAGAGAAACAGAAAACCAGCCACTCATATTCCCACTTGAGTGAGAGCTGAACACTGGGTACTCATGGACATACAGATGGGAACAATAAATGCAAGGGATTCCAAAAACGGGGAAGGAGGGAGGGGAAAGGGGTTGAAAAATTACCTATGGGGTACTATGTTCACTACTTGGGCACCGGGATCATTAGAAATCCAAACCTTAGCATCATGCAATATAACAGTGTAATAAACCTGCACACATACCCCCTGAATCTAAATTATAAAAAATTTTATTAAAAAATGAGTGCCTCCTCCTTTATGTCACTTGAATTATTAGGGCACATAAATCTCACACCCTATTTGCCAAGGGCATTCCTTCCTAGCTCTTTTACAGGTAGGTCAATTTCTCAATGCAAGTCTGTGGGACGGATGGAGAAAACTTTTCCTTCCCTCCCTTTTGATCCCGCCCCAGCTGGATCCCTCCGCGCTGAGTCTCTGGCGCGCCCCCTGCTGCCCGCGGCCGGAGTCGTTCGCCACACCCCCGTGTTTATGTCAGCCCACGGGGGTTGCCTGTCCCTTTAATTGGCATGTACCAAGTCCTTCCAGGTCACATTTCCTCCCTGCATCCCAGCCGTTTGGAATTATTGGCCAAAAGTCCAAGAGGAAGGAGTGTGGAGGCAGTATTGTATTTTTGCGGGGAGTTCTGGGCCGACCGGGAGCGAGAGAGCGCTCGGGGGCGAAGCGCGCCATTGCGGCCCTCCCCGCCACGTGCCGTAGTCCAGTCCCAAGATGGCGGCCACCATGAAGAAGGCGGTGAGTGGGGAGCTCGGGTCGCTGGATGTTTGGGCGGCGCCGAAGCTCAGCCGTGGGGGCCCGGACGCGGGATGCTGGGGGTGCGCAGCTCCGAAGCCTGGCATGGGACCTGAGGCCGAGGCCGAGGCCCTGAGAGCCCCGCGACGAGGCCTGCCTGTGCCTGGCTTCCTGAGCATTTTCCTAGGCACCTGGCCGGCCAAGGCGGGGCGCCGGGGCTGGGGCTCGGAGCCTTGGAGGGCTCAGGGTCTCCTTCCGCGGTGCCGAGGGTGCCCCCGGGGAGTCTGAGGAACCTGCAGCCCCAGCCTCGCCCCTGGGGTGTGGGAAGCCGAATGTCCCGTTGAGTGTGGTTGGCCTTGACCCGGGCGCTGCACCGGGATTATCGTATTAGTCTCACGGGTCATGGGTAGCTACTTCTAGGACCGTGTTTACGAGTGAGGAAACTGAGGCCCAGAGATGGGGAGTAACCTGCCCCAGGTTACGCAGCTCATAAGTGGGAGAGTAGGTTCCTGCATCCTCGGAGGCCCCAGAGCCCCGTGTGTCCAACCCAGAGCTACCTGTATCCATCCTCGATGCCCCTGCGTCCTCCAGGCTAAAACCAGTATTTATTGAGGGTGGACGATGTGCGGGACCCAGCAGCCGGCCTTTTATCTGTATCCTCCGGGCAACTTAGCAAGTGTATGGGTTCCTCCCCACTTTGCAGGTAGAGAAACTTAGGCACAGAGCAGTTAGGGCCCCCAAAGTGACTCAGCTAGTAAGAGGCAGAGCTGGAGTTCAAACTCAGGTTTGGTTTTGTTTTACCCAGCCCACACCTAGGTAAGCACTAAGCAGGCTAAACTTCCATGTGGGGTTTATAATGCCTTAAATCTTCCCAGATGTGTAAAGATGGCTAGATAGAATAAAAAGAATATTGGAGAGGGGGAAGGAAATAACGGCTGATAATTTGGGGTTCTTTACAGTTTGCTAGGTACAGCTGTTTTTTTTTGTTTGTTTTTTTGCGTGTAGTGTTTATCTTATGCTCTTTTGGGGGTGATACTGTTTTTATCCTTATTTAACAAATGAGAAAACAGGCACAGAGGCAAAGCTGACATTTAAACACAGACATTCTGACTCTATGTTTTTTAACTGCTGTAGGGGATCTTCGATGAGAATCCCTTCGCTGGAGGGATTTGCATTCATTCCACTTTTAAGACCACATTAGAACTTTCTTTGCCTTGCCCCTATCCAGTACCACATAGTCTATGCCATCTGTGCCTGGTATAGGGTGACCCATTGACCCCTTTTATCTGAAATTGAGGGACTGCCAAAACTGGGAAAGCCCCAGTCAACTCAGGAGGAGTTGCTCACCCTACTATTCTGCCATCCAAAAATTCTTTCTTACTGAGTCCCAGAGTAGGGTCCAGGGCCACGGTGGTTCAAAAAAGTATGAAACTTTGTGAGATTCACGTCATCTTTAGTTTGTTAAATTGGGCCTGCTGGTGTTAGGTATGGGCTTTAATTTCTTGGAAGATACTAGTTGTGGTTCACTCGGTTTTATAGGTGTGGAAACTGAAGTGCAGAGAAGTGAAGTAAATGGTACAAGAGGAAATGGCAGAAGAATGATTTGAACCCCGGATTTTGATTGCAAAGTTTCTGATTACCAACCTTTTCTTTACCCCTTTCATTGGTTCAGTAGAATTTTTTTGAGCATTTAACATGGATGGCGTAGTCTCAGTTGTAAGTGGAGACAACAATGGTGACCAGTGAGGAAGTTCTTCTCCCCTTATTCTCATTGCACCGAAGAATGTATGTTCTAGGGGAGAGACAGGCATTACTCAAATAGTCACACAGAAAATTTTCACACAGTTCTCTGATGAGAACTGTGAAGGAAAAGTACTTACGAAATGAGGGCCAAAGTGAGGTCTGTTTTGAGATCGGAGAAGGCTTTCCTGGGAAAGTGCCATTTAAGTTGAGATCTGTGAGATTACGTAAGGAGAGGAAGGGAAAGTTGGTTAGGGAGTGAGGCATTCTAGAGAGGGAGTTTCTCGTGCAAAGACTCTGAGAATGCATTTAATACAAGGTAGGCCAGACGGCAGATAATCAGGGGAAAAGAGTTTGAGCTATGATGGGAAATGAACTTATAGAGGGGTAGGTGGTGGCCAAAATATAAAGGATCTTCTGTATGTTTGGAACCTTTAAGAGTCACATGATAGATGCAATGTCCTCCTGTAGGTGTTTCCATTGTTATGAACAATTCCTGATAGATTAGCTTACATGTATACTTTGCCCGTTTGCCCTCACTAGGAAAAAACACACATGTATGCCAGTGAGTGAGAGTGAAACAGAGAGAGATAGCCCTTTGAGTTTAATTAAAAGTAAATCGTGTACAATCTGGAGTACTTAAATTTGTAACACATTGTACCTCGCAACTGGTCATGACTTTGCGGGGGAGAGTGTTTAGATGAGATGATTCAGTCCTCTCATCTCTAAAGTTCTGCCTTCTAAGATCTAGTTCTTGACTATAAGGAGATCTGCACTTTTATGATTTCTGTTCATTATCCTACATACAAATATTCCTTCCTCAGAGAGGCTACCTTTGACCTTTATCTAAAGAAGCCTCCTTCCCTTCCCAGGCCCACAAAACTTTCTGCTACTAAGCTATTTTATTTTCACCATCACATTTGTCACTATCGAACATTATCTCGTTCATGTTGGTGTTTGCTTTCTTCCTCCACCAGGACGTATGCTTGCCGTTCGTGTTCACGAAGGTGGGATGGTGGCTCTCTTGTCACAGTGCATGGCGTATAGGAAACAATATTGTTAAATGAGCGACTCCATGGATGAAAGTTGAATACAAATACAAAGCAAAAGTTTATATCATACAGACTTGGTAGATAATGTTTTTAAAAGTAAAAATACAAGACTGAAATTGACCAGAATTGATTTCTAGGGACCCAGCTATCAGTTCAGACTCCAAGTAATACCTAGACTTGGCGTGGGGCATTACTGAGTATGGTTCAGTTTCCTCCTCTAATCCCGGAAGATATTTATTCTCAAGAAAATAGCCCAGGGAATTTTAATTTTTACCTTGGATCTCGAGCCCACGTATTTCTCTTTGGCCTAGCAGTACTTTCTTCTAGATCTGGATCTGTTCTTTGTAATGATTTTTGATAAACAGTAGTCAGGACATAAAATGCTTAGCTATCATTTATTGAAAGCTGACTTTCTCCCAGGTATTCATTTTATCAACCCTATAAGGAAGGAACGAATGTCTCCATTTTATAGATGAGAAACCTGAGGTGGTTTCAAAGAATTGGGTAATTTGCCCAAGGTTCCTGTTTGCTTGGATTGGATTCTAGTCTGACTCTTTTCACCACTCTGTGTGCTGCCTCCGATACTACAGGATATGAGTTCTTGTGACTGAGAGTAGCTACCTCTGGTTTCCCTGAAGGCAGGAGTTACTAACCTTTTGGGGTTGTGGATCCATCCCATTGAGAATCTGATGAAAGCTAGAAGACCTTCCAGAAGAAGGCACATACTGTTCATGCCATTTTGCATATAGTCTTAGGGTAAATCGCCCTCTCAGTGTTCATTGACCGCCCCCCCCGACCCCCAGTTAAGAATTACCCACTTCTAGGCTGGGTGCAGTGGCTCACGCCATTTTTATGTCAATCTAGCATATGCATGGAAGGAGACTTAACTCAAAGGCCCGATAGTTCTTAAACTTGAGCATACATCAGAATCACTGAGGGTGCTTGTTAAGGAACAAACCACTTAGGCCGGGCGCTGTGGCTTATACCTGTAATCCCAGCACTTTGAGAGGCTGACACAGGTGGATCATGAGGTCAGAAGTTCAAGATCAGCCTGGCCAAGCTGGTGAAACCCCGTCTCTATTAAAAATGCAAAAATTAACCAGGCATGGTGGCAGGCTCCTGTAATCACAGTTACTCGGGAGGCTGAGGTGGAGAATTGCTTGAACCTGGGAGGTGGAGATTGCAGTGAGCCGAGATCACACCACTGCACTCTGGCCTCAAAACCAAACCAAACCAAAACAAAACAAAACAAGAATTACCCACTTCTGGCTGGGCGTGGTAGTTCACGGCTGTAATCCCAGCACTTTGGGAGGCCGAGGCTGGTGTATATCCTGTTAGGAGTTTGAGATCAGCTTGGCTAACATGGTGAAACCCCCCTCTCTACTAAAAATACAAAAATTAGCCAGGCATGGTGGCAGGCTCCTGTAATCTCAGCTGCTTGGAGGCTGAGGCAGGAAAATGGCTTGAACCCAGGAGGTGGAGGTTGCAGTGAGCTGAGATTGCTCCACTGCACTTCAGCCTGCGCGACAGTGAGACTGTCAAAAAAAAAAAAAAAACAAAAAAAAAAAACGCACTTCTTGCCAAAATGCAGCTTCAAGAAATGTAGGAATGATCTAGGACAGTGATCCTGAAACAGAAGCCTCTGTTAGCCATCAGAGGCCCTGATATCTACTTTCTGCTGTAAACAGCGGTCCACTAGGCGGCGTGTAGTATATTTGACTCACATACAACTTTAGCCCTTTACCCCAGTGGGAAAACCACCATAAAGAACTGGATACCAGGGACCAAATGTGTGCTGGTGGCTGTGGTTTGGTGGGGCTACAACAGGAAATTCCTGCTTTGGAAAGACGGAAAGCCTAGCCAAATTCTCTCTGCCACATTTTGGAAACTGAGTGTTTGAGTCTGATCAAGCATGATTGAGATTCAAATTCAGAAACCATGTATTAGCTTCAGTTATGTGCCAGGCGGTCCTACACTGGATCCATTCATGTGAATGGCTCTGTTGAGCCCTGACTAGGACAAATGCATCCATAAATACCTGTTAAGCTTTTCAGGGGTTCAGTATTTAAACAAAATGGCGTATACTCTTCAGGCAAACAGGAACTCTTCAGATTTCTCTGCTATCTGTTTGCTTAGGGAATTGACAGTTCTCACTTTGGCAAATGACTTGTGTGCCAAGAGATAGACTTTGGTTTCTTTAGTGTTGCTCAGTGTTCCCCAACTTCCATATTCATCAAAATTATGCATCTGGTTGAACACTGAAAGCTATACATAGTGTGATGTAAAGGATTTTTTTCAGGCTATCTTCTGTGTCGCTGAGGTGGGGCATAATGCATGTGAAATTGTTTATTGGAATGAGAGCCTGACAAAGGGGAGGGCTATATTTCGACCATTGAGTTCTGTGTTGATTGACACTGCCTTTTAACCTCTGAGAAATAAAAGTTCACATATCTTAAGTTGATGGTCACGAGAGACCAGGTCAGGGATGGTGTGTGGATATTGCAAGCTCATTACTGTTACTGCAAAAGAGCCGAAAACAGTTCTTCAGTAAGAACTATTTTTATACACATACGCATATCTTTCCTCCTTTAAACTAGGATCAGGTTCTCTAATTCTCATTTTATAAATGGAGGGAAAACCCTAAGGAGAGTCTGGTTTTATTTTCTAGCTTTATTTTTTAAAAATATATAGTACCTCCTTGAGAATCTGATGAAAGCAGACTTCCTGCTGCGTCTTCCAAATGTGCCTAAGCCTATGTGCACACTCACACACATGTACACGTTCACACAGACACACGTTCACACTCACAGAACTCATGGACCTGTCTGACCTCTGCAGCTACTCTGCCCGGGTTGAAATCAAGCTCCACCCCCTACTGACTGTGTGGCTTTGGGCACCTTATATAAAGTTTGCCTCAGTTTCTCAATCTGTAAAAGAGTACTGGTGATCCTCCTTACTAGGCTGGATTGGAGGATTAGCAGAGATGAGAAAGTACTTAAGAAGTTTTGGCACATAGTAAACTCTCAATCAATGTTAGCTATTTTTTTAAATTTCATGGGTATTATGTTATCCAAGTACTCTTTATTTGCAAATTTATAAATTTAATCACATTGCATATTAATTTTTAAATACTAAACATTCGATTTTTATCATGTTTTAGTGAAGTAGACCTTATTAAGACATTTAAACAGGTCCTACATCATTAGCATAATTTTTGCTATGAATGGAATGTAGCTACTGAAAGGTACAGTGACTCTTTAGCCAGTATCTCGTTTGTTTTAAATACCATAGAAACCATCAGATTTCTGTTACCACACTAAGCTCATGCAAGTTTTGGCTTTAGGCAAAAAACAAAACAAAACTGTGAGGCATTTACCAATATACTTGACACGTAACTTTTTGTTTCCTGGGTCATCTTAATGGAATAATGCTCCAACTTGAGAAATTCTGCTCTGGGCCAAAAGTTGGCTTTTTTCTATTATTTTTAAAGAACTTATTAATTTTTCTTTATATTTGCAATATTCTTATAGTATAAGAATTATAGGGTATCAGAGAAGGTTATAGATTTATGAACAAACCTTAAGCTTGTGGAGCAAAAAATAAGGCATTTGTTATGTTCTGTAAGAACGTCTTGTGATTCTTGACTATATGAGTGCAAATAGTTTATTGAGTTATTGTTGAGAAATATAAAAAGCTAACTGACAACTTCTCCATTAAAATTTTACAAAAACTTAAAAACTTTTTTCAGGCTGCAGAAGATGTCAATGTCACTTTCGAAGATCAGCAAAAGATAAACAAATTTGCACGGAATACAAGTAGAATCACAGAGCTGAAGGAAGAAATAGAAGTAAAAAAGGTATTGAAAATACTTATTAGAATAAATTTTTTTTATACTGTAGCTACTTAAAACTGAACTCAGCTAACAAGTATATTTCTCTAGGCTGTTTGTTGCAGATGATGCAATCCACTCCGGTTAAGTAGAAAGTCTTTTTTTTTTTTTTTTTTTTAAGGGATATGAGATAACTTATTTTATTTTATTTTTTTTTAAGGGATATGAGATAACTTATTGTTGAGGCGCTTGAGTCTAGACTAAGGTTCCAGGAACAAGTCTGGGAGAACTTGGCTGGCGATGGAACAGCTGTTGCCTCCACTGATCCCAGAGTCAGCTGTCTTCCCAATGAGGAAACCACCTTTGCAGACCTAGGAACACCGAGCTACTGCTGCCACTGCCACCTCCCCATGTAAATCTGGAGTCTGTGTCCAGCCTGTCTCCCTTGAGTTGAAATCCAGCTCAAGTGCATTTGATTGGTGGAATTTAAGTTATTATCACTTACACACGCTGGCAGAGCCTTCATTACCAGTGTGATTTACCTACACCCTGTCAGCAAGCAAGGCTGAGAAATGTATGTTGGTTTTTTGGTTCGGTTTTTGTAGGAAGGCAGAATTCACAAAGTTGAAAATTGTTAAAATAGAAGAAATTTTGAGTGACCGTGGGTGCCTGCTGTCCACCACAGGGTGCTTATAGCAATCTGAAAATGTCCAGAGGACAGTGCTTTAGCTCTAACTGCTTGCCTGTGAAGTGTCATCTAAAACGTTACAAATTAATCTTATTCTAATGTAATACCTTTGTGAGGGGGTCCCTCAGAGAGTTGCTGTCCCCAAATTACAATTGGCCTTTAGCTTCTATCAGAGAATTTTGAATACATTTTCTATGCCATTTTGCATTTATAGAAACAACTCCAAAACCTAGAAGATGCTTGTGATGACATCATGCTTGCAGATGATGACTGCTTAATGATACCTTATCAAATTGGTGATGTTTTCATTAGCCATTCTCAAGAAGAAACGCAAGAAATGTTAGAAGAAGCAA
>CAUYNB010044899.1:0-23937 GCA_963574225.1 Lagothrix lagotricha
AATGGCGATCATTAAAAAGTCTGGAGACAACAGATGCTGGAGAGGATGTGGAGAAATAGGAACACTTTTACACTGTTGGTGGGAGTGTAAATTAGTTCAACCATTGTGGAAGACAGTGTGGCGATTCCTCAAGGACCTAGAAATGGAAATGCCATTTGACCCAGCAATCCCATTACTGGGATTACCTAAAGGATTATAAATAGTTCTGTTATAAAGACACATGCACACATATATTCATTACAGCACTGTTTACAATAGCAAAGACCTGGAACCAACCCAAATGCCCATGAATGATAGACTGGATAAAGAAAATGTGGCACATATACACCATGGAATACTATGCAGCCATAAAAATGGATGAGTTCATGTCCTTTGCAGGGACATGGATGAAGCTAGAAACCACCATCCTCGGCTAACTGACAGAAGAACAGAAAACCAAACACCACATGTTCTCACTCATAGGTGGGTGTTGAACAATGAGACCACATGGACACAAGGAGGGGAGCATCACACACTGGGGTCTGTTGGGGGATGGGGGGCTAGGGGAAGGATAGCGAGGGGTGGGGAGGTTGGGGAGAGATAACATTGGGAGAAATGCCTGATGTAGGTGATGGGGAAATGGAGGCAGCAAACCACCATGGCATGTGTGCACCTATGCAACAATCCTGCAAGATCTGCACATGTGCCCCAGAACTTAAAGTACAATCATTAAAAAAAAAAAAAAAAAGATTAATGTCCTGAAAATAAAAGACACTATTCAATGGAGAAAGACACTATTCAGTGAGGGAAAGAACAGTTTTTTTGAGAAACTGTGTTATCCACTGCAGAATAATGAAGTTGGACTCCTACCTAACACCATGTACAAAAATTAACTCAAAATGGATCAAGGACCTAAAACTATAAAACTCTTTGAAGAAAACATAGAGCAAAAGTTCCATCATGTTGGATTTGGCAGTGATTTCCTGGATATGATACTGGAGCACAGGCAACAACAACAAAAAATTAAACAAATTAACCTCAGGAAAATTTAAAAATTTTGCGCATGAAAAGATACTATCAATAGAGTAAAAAGGCAACTTGCGGAATCAGAGAAAATATTCGCACATCCTGTGTATCTAATAAGGGATTACAATCCAGAATACGTAAAGAACTAAAACTTAACAACAAACAACCTGACTCAAAAACGGGCAGAGGCTGGGCGCGGTGGCACACGCCTGTCATCCCGTCACTTTGGGAGACCAAGGCAAGAGGATGGCTTGAGCTCAGGAGTTCGAGAGCAGCCTGGGCAACATGATGAAACCCTCATCTTTACAAAAAAACTTAAAAAGTAGTTGGGCATCGTGGCACATACCTGTAGTTTCAGCAACTTGGGAGGCTGAGGTGGGAGGATTGCTTGAGCCTGGGGGGCAGAGGTTGCAGTAAGTTGAGACTGCACCACTGCACTGCAGCCTGGGTGACAAAAAAGCTGGGGGAGGGGGCAAATGACTTGAATGAGCAAAGTGCACAAATGGTCAATGAGCCCATGAAAAGCCGCTCATCGTTAATCATTAGAGCAATCCAAATCAAAACTACAGCCAGAGCTGCGTGTGGCGGCTCATGCCCGTAGTCCCAGTTACTCAGCAGGCTGACGTGGGACCATTGCTTGAGCCAAGGAGTCCAGCCTGGGCAACATAGCAAGACCTCATTTCCAAGAGGAGAAAAAACCCAGCAAGATACTGTCTCACCCATTAAGACGGCTACTATATATTTAAAAATCACACATGTAGTCCTAGCCACTTGGGACACAGAGGCGGGATTGCTTGAGCTCAGGAGTTCAAGGCTGCAGTGAACTGTGAAGCATCAGGCTCATGGCTAGATGGTATTCAAAAATGGTATCACAGTGCTGCAGGATTCAATAAACTGTGGTTATTGCATGCTGATACAGTATTGTGAGTATGAAGACGTAAAAATAGCCACAAAAGGCTTCCTGAGAACCTTTCTAATGACAGGATGTTTCACATTAGGAAAGCAGCGGGCCTGACCGTGAGGCAGCCGATCCTGCCTAGTGAGCAGTGGACCAAATAGGAAGAGGATAAATTCTACCATGAACCACACTCAAAGAGGTTATTTGAGAAAGAAAAGAGGCCGGGCGAGGTGGCTCATGCCTGTAACCCCAGCACTTTGAGAGGCTGAGGTTGAGCCCAGGAGTTCCAGACCAGCCTGGGCAAAACCCCCTCTCTACAAAAAGTTATCCAGGCATGGTGGTGTACACCTGTGGTCCCAGCTTCTCGGGAGGCCGAGGTGGGAGAATCGCCTGAGCCTGAGAGGTTGAGGCTGCAGTGAGCTGTGATCATACCACTGCACCCCAGCCTGGGTGACAGAGTGAGACCCTGTCTCAAAAAAAAAAGAGAGAGAGAAGAATGGACAAAGACGTCATCACATAAGTTGGAGTCCGTGGATGCAGCTGTCCTCAAAGTATTTTTTATGAAGATGGTTAAACCTGAAACAATCTTAATTTAAGAATTCCTCGGTCTGCAGATGTTTTACTTCAAATAAATGTTTATTGTAATCATTTTTAAAACCCAAAATAACAAGTGTTGTTGAGGACATGGGGGAATTGGAGCCTTGTGTGCTGTTGGTGGGAGTGTAAAATGGCGCAGCCGCTGTGGGAAACAGTGTGGCAGTTCCTCAGATATTAAAAACAGTTACCATCTGATCCCGCAATTTCAATTCTGTGTAAATGCTCAAAACAGTTGACACTAGGGTCTCCAAGAGATGCTTGTATACCCAAGATCATAGTAGTAGTATTCACATCACAATGCTAAAATATGGAAGCAAAAACTCCATGTCCATCAGCAGATGAATGGGCAGGCAAAACGTATGTATCCATACAGTGGACTATCACTCAGCCTTAAAATGGAAGGAAATTCCGGCATATGCTGCAGCGAGGATGAAATCGAAGGACGTTATGCTAAGTACATAAGCCAGTCACAAAAAGGCAAATGCTGTGTGATTCCACTTCTGTGAGGTATTCAGAGAAGTCCAGATCGTAGAGACAGAGTAGAATGGTGGCTTCCAGGGGCTGCCGGATGGAGGAATGGGACGTTTCTGTTTAGTGGGAACCAAGTTTCAGTTTTACAAAATGGAAAGAGTTACAGAGACGGGTGGTGGTGATGGTCGCCTGGCATTAGGAATGTATTTAATACCACTGAACTGTACACTGAAAACGGTTAAGGTAGTAACTTTTATCATAATAAAAACACTGTCAGAAAACAAAACAAGACACCAGTGAGCTTGCTCACTAACTCTCTGGTCACACAAAAAAGGTCACAGGAAGACAGAGTGAGAAGGCAGCTGTCTGCAAGCCAGGACCCACATTAGCCTCCATCTCCATGGACTTGCCAGTCTCAGAACTGCAAGAAATAAATTTCTGTTGTGTAAGCCATCCAGTCTGTGGTATTTTGTTATATAAACGCAAGCAGACTAACATACATTTTAGTTCTTCTGTTGATACTTTGTCTACATGCTTTATTCTTTTCTTAGTGATTCCTCTAGAGATTGCAACATGCATCTTGAACTTATCACAGTATACTTGAGGTTAGCACTGACTTCATTCCAGTGAAACATAACCACGTTGTTCCAGTATAGCTCCATTTCCTCCCACCTGCTTTGTAATATTTATTTACACACATGTACATGTGATCTGTGTCTCATAAATCTAACAATATGGTGTTGTAATTATTTCCTGAATTAAACTTATGTTTCTTAAAGCCCTTAGGAGAAAAAAATCTTTTATTACATTTTTTATTATATCTGCAGCATGCATATTAACCGTTTCCAGAGCTCTTCATTCCTTCCTGTGGATTCATGTTACTATCTGGTGTTACTTCCTTTCAGACTGAAGTGTTTTTTGTTTTTCTTGCAGGGAAGATTGGGTAGAAGTGAATTCTCTTGTTTTTTTTTCCATATTTGAATGTCTTTGTCTTCATTTTGAAGGATAGTTTCACTGAATATAGATTTTCTTGGTTGACGTTTTAGCACTTGGTGTATGGTGTCATTCCTCTGCTTTCTGGCTTCCATTATTATTATTTTTTTTTTTTTCCGAGACTGGGTCTCACTCTGACACTCAGGCTGAAGTGCAGTGGCTTGACCACAACTCATTGCAGCCTGGACCTCCCGGGCTCAATCGATCCTGCCACCTCAGCCCCCTCAGTAGCTGGGACTATAGGCATGCACCACCACACCCAGCTAATTGTTCTTTTTTTAATTTTTTTGAGACTGATTCTCACTCTGTCGCCCAAGCTGGAGTGGAATGGCGTGATCTCACTGCAATCTTCGCCTTCCAGATTCAAGTGATTCTCCTGCCTCAGCCTCCGGAGTAGCTGGGATTACAGGCATCCGCCACCACACCTGTCTGATTTTTATATTTTTAGTAGAGACAGGGTTTTACCATGTTGGCCAGGCTAGTCTTGAACTCCTGACCTCAGGTGATCTGCCCAATTTGGCTTCCCAGAGTGCTGGAATTACAGGTGTGAGCCACCACGCCCGGCCAATTTTTCAATTTTTTGTAGAAACAGGGTTTCGTCATGTTGCCCAAGGCTGGTCTTGGACTCTGATCTCAAGCCATTCACCAGCCTTGGCCTTCCAAAGTGCTGGGATTACAGGCATGAGCCACCGTACTCAACCACTTCCATTATTTCTGATGAGAAGTCATTAATCATATGTTCTCCTGTAGGTGATGAGTTGCTTTTCTCTTGCTGCTTTCAGTAATTTTCTTTTTGTCTTTCACCTATTACCGCTTTTTAGTCATTTTTGAAATCATGAAGTGTGCGTTTTCCAATTTTGTTCTTTTTTAAGATTTTTTTTTTTTTTTTTTTTTGCCTATTCTGAGTTCCTTGCCTTTCGCTATGCATTTTAGGATCAATTTTCCCATTTCTGCTGGCAAAGCAAGTGGTAGAGTTTTAATTCTCCTGGTACATCAGTTTAGGAAGTATTGCCACCTAATACTAATATTGGGTCTCTGAATCCATGAATGTTGGATATGTCTTTCCCTTTATTTAGGTCTTTATTTCTTTCAACAGTATTTTGTAGTTTTCAGTGAAGAGGTCTTGCACTTCATTGGTAAAATTTATTCCTAAGTAGTTTGTTATTTTTGGTGCTATTGTAAAATAATTGTTTTCTAACTTTTGTTTTCAGATTTTCATTGCTAGTACATAGAAATACGACTGATTTTTATAGATGGATCTTGTGTCCTGCAGTCTACTGAGTTCATTTATTAGCTTTGGGGATTTTTCGTGGGTTCCCTAGAGTTTTCTGTATGTCAGATCATGTCATCTGCAAGTAGAGATTGTTTTACTTTTTGCTTTCCAAACACGGTGCCTTTTATTTATCTTTTACTTTTATTTTTATTTTTTCACTTCCCATCCCACTGCAGGACTTTGATTTATTTTTCTCGCCTAACTGCTCTCGCTAGAACTGTCCTAGAACCGTCGACACAATGTTGAATACAAGTGGCAAGAGCAGGTATCCTTGTCTTTGTTCTGTTGCTGGTCTCGGGAGGAAACGTCCAGCCTCTCTCCATGGCGCATGGTGTTCACCGCGGGTTTCCTGGAGGCACCCTTTAGAGGGCTGAGAGTTCCCTGTGGTCCTTTTTTGTCATGAAGAAGTGTTAAATTTTTCCAGCGCTCTTTCTTTATCTTTTGAGATGATCGTCGGGTTTTGCTCTTTGTTCTGTGACGGTGATGTGTTCTCAGATGTCGTTTCATCCATTGATAGAGTATGTTACATGGTGTTGACCTCTGTATGTTGAGGTAACTTTGCATTCCTGGGAAGAATCCCAGTTGGTCATAGCATACGATCCTTCTTACGTGCTGCTGTATTTGGTTTGCTGGTATTTTGTTGAGGAATTTTGTGTCCGTGTTCATGAGAGATACTGGTCTGCAGCTTTCTTTCCTTGTAACGTCTCCGTCCGGTTTTGGTATCAGGACCTCATCCTGTCCTCGTAGAATGAGTTAGAAAATGTTCCCTTCTTGGCTGTTTTTTTTTTTTTTAGCGTTTCTGTTTTTGTGTTGAAAAGCCCTGTATGCTGAGTCACAATCATCATATTTTTCTGTAATTTTTGGGCTCATTTGCAGTAGCCGCTCTGGAGTCCTTAGGAAATGCAAGCTGGGCCACGCGGTGTGGGCTTCTGCCGTCGCCTTTTTCCCGGAGTGTGGTCACACTTCCGTTTCTTTGCTGATCCCATAATTTGGGGCTGCAATCTGGACAGTCCAGGTAGTGTGTTTCAGCAAGTCTGGATTCTCATATTTTTTATACGAGGCTGTTTGATTGGTTTTTGTTTGCTTGGGTATTTTACCTGGACCTAAACTGGAGAATCTGTGTCCACGGCTGCCGCAGACGTGTCTGCGCGGTTTCTGCTCTTGGTGTTGAGCCGGGGTGTCCGCTCGTCTTTACAGCTCGGCGGCCGGCCCGCACTCTGTCTGTGGTTGTGCTCCAACAGTGCACATTCCTGCAGCTCCCCACGGCCGACAATCTGTGCGTGTGCGGAGCTGACATCCAGCCGGTTCCCGGCCCCTGTGGGGTCACTTCTGTGGCCGCGCCGGGTTTCCCTGCACGTGCTGTGTGTGCTGCTTCTGTCGGCCAGGGTTCCGGGGAGCTGCCTCTCTCTGGCTCTCAGGTTCTCAGCATCTCCCCGCCATTTTTCTGACTGTCGCTGCTCTCCCCAGCCCTCCCCAGCCAGGGCTGTGGGCCTCCCCACGTCCTGCAAGTGGACCCCTCGTGGCTGATGAAAGTGTTCTCCTCCCATCTTGAGCCCACCCCCTCTGGAAGCAAAGCTGCTGGTCCTCAGCCGTCCGCTCTGTGCAGCTGGGCTCCGGGTAGGGGCAGGTGGAGCAGCCTTAGGCCGCGAAGCCAAGTCCTGCTCCTCGGAAAGCTGCAGCGGGATTTCAGGAGTCAATGTTTTCCGATTTGCTGTCTGCCTTGAGTTGATTTCCAATGGCCTGAACTGTTGTTTCTACCATTTTGTCCAGTTTCATACTTGGTTTCGTAGAGAAAATTTGCTGATTCTACTCCACCGTGGCCAGCAGTCCTCCTCAACAAGCCTCCTTGACTGAGTTAGGGAACGGCAGGTCCCGGACCCCTCACGTGCCGGAGCGGCAGGCGGGCCCTGTGTCATCGTTTGCTCTGCGGTCACTGCGCAGTGTGTGGGGCTGTCTGACCTGTCGGCAGGGGCGCAGGGCACCCACTCTGCAGCACGCAGTCCCCTCCGGAACACGACACGGCAGATCTGGTGTCACTGGGAGCACCCAGATCGTGAAGCTTACCCTCTTCAAATGTCAGCGTGTTTTTAGTTAGATTGTTCAGATGGGCATCTTTGTGAAACACATCACGTCGTGTTACTGTCCTGAGCGGAGGTCTCTGCGCGGCGCTGGGAGGTGTCACGGGGATGGATCATGCCTCTGCTCACCCACCTCTTAGTGGGGCTGAAACACGGCACTGTCAGCACCCCAAGGAGCTCCTCCCACACCTGCACGCTGTGCCTTCAAGAGGGGCCCGGCTCTGGGTGGCTTTCGGGCCTTCCTCTGGCACTTCCAGGAGCCCCTTTCTCTGAGTCGCTGCTCTTTGAGATGAGGCCTGGTGTGACTTGATTCTCAGTCAGAACCTGAAGGACTCGTCAGGATTCCCGGCGCCCTGTGGGACACGCAGGGGCCTGAGCAGCAGCGGTCTTTTGGGTCCGAGATCCCACGGCCCACACTTGGCTCTGTGAGCCCTGCTCGCTGGACCCTGGGTGAGTTGTTGGCCTCTTGGGTCCTCAATCTCTTCATCTCTGTTGATAATAGTTATCTCAAAAACTTCCCATTGAGTAAATGGGAAACAATTTCAAATAACCGTATAGTATTGAGCATAAGTTAGCAACAGGTATCTTTCATTGTTGTTATTTGTGGCTCTGTGTGTTCAATGTGTCGGGTTTTATTTTCATCAGGTGGTGTGAGGCCGGCAGATGAGGAGGCAATGGCTGTGAGGAAAGGAGTTTCCCCCGAGGTTCCCCAGAGCCCCCCGGGGGCAGTGAGGGGAGCCCTAGCAAGATCGTTGCTGTGGTTCTCATGGGGGATCAGGCGGGTGGGAGGAACGGGCCGTCCAGGCTTGGGAGTGGCTCTGGACGCGGGCTGTGGATTTGTTAGCTTTCGTGTCAGAGGTGTGCTCACCGTGGCCTCCTGCCTCTAGGAACGGGCTGTCCTAGGAGGTCCACGGCCTCCCGATGCCAAACTGCTGTAAAAGACAGAGTAAAGGCTAGACTCGCACGGCTTTCCTGCTTGTCCATAGCTGTTCTTCGGAGTCTTCTCAGGGTCACCTGCAGACTCGGGAGTTGTGGGGCCTCTCACAGGCAGCCTCTTCACAAGGTCTGCAGCTTTGTCCCCGCACGGGGGCAAAGACAAGACCCCAGTCAGGGGTATGGAGGCTGCCTTGTGCTCAGGGCCTCCTGCCCCAAGGCCAGCGTCCCCCGATGTGCCGCAGCAGGCACCAGCCACTGCGCTGGGGAAGCCTAATGCTCGGGCTCCCCTGCCCGGGGCTTTCCCAGCCTGGGGTCTGCTGATCCACGAGCAGTGCTGCTTCAGAACCGGGTCGCCACATCTCCCCTTTCACGTTACAAGGCACCTGGAGAAGGCAAAGCACGGGTCAGCCGCTGAAAGAACTCTGGATGCGCTTTTGCCCTTCTGGCAGTTCTCTGGGTAGCAGGAGCCAAGGCCTGGGACGGGCGGGGGAGGAGCTCCTGCTGCAGATGCTCGTTGAGCACCTGTGTATGCCAGGCGTGCTCTGCGTGCCCACGGCTGCCCACGTGACAGGCAGGCCCCCCTCGAGGAGCCCACAGGCCGAGAGCCCCTAAGTGAGGCTGAAACTCAGCCGGGACTGGCCGGTTCCTTTCCAGGCCTCGCTGTCCAGCTGCCAATGTCACATGGCTTACATAGTCACTGAGCTGCCGAGGTGCCTGAAAGTAGAAAGGTTAAAATGCAGGATATTTACGCCCTCACGTGGAAGACCCAGGGCTTCTCAGGGTGTCATGTTTCCGCCAGGGCGTGAGCAACCTGAGGGACCGGCCTGCTGCTGCCCTGGTGGCGGGGAGGGAGAGACAGCTACCAGGAAGAGCGGCAGGCTGGCCTGGTTGTGGTGCTCAAAGCCCCAGGACGTGTGAACACAAACAGCTCATGTTTATTCTTGTTCCGCCACAGGCAGTGTCTCCTCCCGGGGCCCCGAGCATCCCGGCCTGACGCCGAGCCAGAGGAGTGTGGGAAAGCCTCTCAGGTACCCTACAGCGTCTTCAAGGAAATCTAACCCCAACCCTAACCCTGTCAGGTATCTTACAGCGTCTTCAAGGAAGTCACCGGCAAAATAAAACTGCTCATGATCTCACGCACCAGAGAGCATCACCGCTAAAAATTGACTATGTTGCTTTTCGACCCTGTTTTTACTTTGAGTGAGGCCTTGTTGTATATGCTACTTTATAGTTGGCTGTTTTGATGCTATCACGTAGGCATTTTCCCTGTTGCTGGAAACTTCACGAGACCCATGTCATGGCTGCGTGCTGCTTTACCGGAGGAACAGGCCGTGGCTCAGCAGGTGTTCCTAAAAAGGGCAGGTAGAAATACTCCCGGCTTTCTGGGCAGCTGCTCAGCTCCGCCTCTGTACTGAGGAGGCTGCGACAGGCAGCGTGTCAATTAATGAGCGTGACTGTGTTCCAGTGAAGCTTCACTTACAAAAGCAGGTGGCAGGCTGGACCCGGCCCCAGCCCCGGGACAGGCCACACTTCACCTCCCCGTGCCCCTCTTCTCAGACTTCTGGGCGGCCTCCTACTCCATCTGCTGCACGGTTAAGCTCACACCGATGTCTCTGTCAACAGAACTCAAGCGTTCAAATGTCCAGTGGTCTCTCTAAAAGGCAGACTCTCCCACATCAGCCCCCACAGAGCCCTTGAAAGCCTTTTGCTGCCTGTGGTCCAGTCTACCCTGGGCTGCCTGCAGGCCTCAGCATTCTCTCACGCCCTCACCTCCTGCCCCCGCTGCCCTGGGTTGTCGACCCTCCTGGGTGCCCACGGGTCCTGTGGCATCTGCCACGTCTGCCACTGGCTGCCTTCTCACCCTCCAGGGCAGGGTCCTGCCATGGCAGCCCCTCACCCTGGCCTCTGTCTCCCTCTAATAAGTGGAAGCATGGATGGACAGGCAGCCCTGGGATGGACAGGCCACACAGGCAGCATGAGGTGGTTCAGGGGGCGTGGAGGTGGTGCGGGGGGCGTGGGGATGGACGGGCGGCGTGGGGATGAACGGGTGTCACGGGCATCATGGGAATGACAGGCGGCACGGGCAGTGCGGGTCTCGGCAAGGCAGAGACGACTTTGGTTGAACACAAAGCTGTCCACGTGTGTGTTTTAAAACAAAGCAGGCTTCTTGTTGGAATCGGGCATGGTAGGATTACAGCAGGTGCATCAGCTTTGTAGGGGAGCTCCCCCGAAGTTCCCTCGAGGAGGCAGGGGCGAGGGGCGTGTGCGCCAGGCCCTGCCGTGTGTCCTGGGGAAAGGCGAGGCGGCACAAGCAGCTCAGGGTCGTCTGCGTGGAATTGTGTGGTGGATCTGGCTACGGAGGCAGTCCTTCATGTCCAGTCTACAGGGCAGGGGAGCGTGGCTTGGTGAGAATGAGAGGAAGGAGGGGCTTAGGGACTGCGCCCTGGGCCGGGGGGCTTGCCTGGGAACAGTGTGCTCATGAATACTGTTGGCCACCTCCAGGAATTAGCCAGCTCTGGACGGAGCTGTGTTTTCAGGAATAGCAAGGCCCCAAGACAGCAAACCATCATAAAGTACAGAAAATAAAAGACGGATAGAACAGCAAAATCCAGGCGAGGAAACACAGCCCTGGGAGGAGTCTGAGGCTGGGTGTGAGTTGGGGACATGATTCAGGACTCGTCACCTGGAGGGCACGGTTGGAAGCATGCGGATAGATAAGCTTGCCACAGAAGCTTCCGGAGCCTTGGGAGTGCTGAGGATGGAAATTGAGAGGACCCCGAGGTTAAGGGGAGAGCAGAGGATGGAGTGAGGGCCTCATGATGAGGGGGTGCCGGCCTTGACGAGGAGTCAGAGTCAGAGCCTGCGTGCAATGGCAGCCACAGGCCAGTGGACCCCGGCGGTCTCTGCCAACTCCTGGGGACGAAAGCGCAGGTCTGGGTGTCCACTGCAAATGGGAGTCGGCAGAGACCCTGGACGCCTTCTCTATTGTTTCTGCTCAGCCACTTAGTGATACTGGCCCCGGGAGAAGGCAAAAATTGTAACTCAACTCTGTCAGCGCCATGCAGGGAGGCCTCCAGCAGGAGAGCCCGCTGACCACCCTCTCGGGAGCCATCCTTGTAGGTCCTGCCCATAGGCAGCCCGGCCAGAGAGGGCCTCCCGACCACCGCCAGCGAGAGGCTGCCCATGTGGCCATCAGCCCTGAGCGTGGCACGGGCCCTGCTGGTCCGAGGTACTCAGAGGTGCTTTTTAATCCCAGCCTTTAAAACCACAGAATGATCAGTGCTCTCATTGTCATGTCGCCAAAGATGCTCGAAGCATTCATGATTTTGTGTTTCTTGAATTCATTAGGGTTCCACCTCTGCAAATCCCCTACAAGGGACCATCGCTAACACCACAGTTGCCAAGTAGAGTGGGAAGAGGCGGCTCTCCGAGCTTCGGGGGCTCCCAGGCCGGGCTGCCCCCCAGGCCGCGCATCAGCATCCCGGGCCTGCTGCAGAGGCAGTGTTCAGGCAAGTGCTCTGCCAGCCTGGGAAGGAGAACGTTCTTGGGAAAGTGCCTGTGTCAAGCAACTCCTTAAGCGTGTGCCAAGGGCAGACACGGAGCTCTAAATGTTCTCAAGAGTTGTTTCTGAGCTCTGCCTTAGTAGCTCAGAAACGCAGTAATGTTCACTTTTATATTCATTGTGAATTTCCAAAAATTGTGACTTAGACATATTGAAAATATTCTATGAAAACACTAAGATGACATCTGGATGTTTGAAATGCTCATTTGAGTGAGTGAACCCGTCTTCTCACCTTATTTTTTGTGTGTAACACGGGCACCCTCATCTTCCTCCACAGTGTGAACTTGGAGGTCCTTTCAGAGACAGAGCTGACGTGTTTTTATTGTGACCCGATGCCTCCTGCGGGACCTGCTCACCTTGGGGCAGTGACGCGTGAAAGAAGAGCAGCCCGCCACCCGCCCTGCCACCCTCCCGCCTCCCGCCCTCGTCCCACCAGCATGTGCACCTGTCCTTTCTCTCTTGATGAAATAATTAATGTAGTTGAATAAAGTATCTTTCTGATGATCAGGGGTGGCATCTATGCGATACGTTTAAACGTTACTTGTAACACCTTGGAACTTCCTGAAAATGTTGGTGCTAGAGGCAAAACGAACACCTGCCTGTTAGGTCACTGCGAGAAGGTTCCAGCTGTGGTTCTGGGGGGACAGGCGGTGCAGGCAGTGCAGGGATGGGCGGGCGGGTCTGCTGTGAGGTGCGCACGCGGCGTGGGTCAACTCCGCCACACCCTGTGTTACCCAGTGACGACACATTCTGTTCTCACAATACTCACAGCTGGCGTGCGATGCCAGGTCCAGTGGGGGAATCTCTGTCAGGTCCAGAGATTAATTCTGGACCTGAGCTCACCTTGCAGGCATGCCCTGCATGTGGGGAGCCTCCTCCTCTGTCAGGCGGGTGGGGCCCCTGCGGGATACGCCCCCGTGCACGCGGCTCCCAGAGAGGCTCAGACCCCGCATCTCTCCCACCAGGCTGGACCATACTGGGTTGGAAAAGAAGCTCCTGGGGTTAGTTCGCATCTTTTAGTTCGCATTTACTTAACAAATGTCACAGAACCTTGTTATCTCACTCGAGTTGGTCCCGCAGCACCGGAGCACCCCGCGGGGCAGAAGCGTCCTCACCTTCACTGCGGGTGGAGCTGGGGCGCTGCAGGCTGCACAGAGACTTTACTGCAGCCGAGGCGTGCACCTGTCGTACCTGCCTTCACAGCAGCCTCCCTCGCCTCCCCTGGGCCCTCTAGATGCCAGGACGCCTGGGCTGCCCCATGTGCCTTCGGTCCTTCCAGAAGCCATGGCACACTCATGGCTGGCCCATCCTTGAGCTTACTTTGTCCTGAAAACTTGTGCTGAAGCCACATGTGCAGAAATCGTGTGGTGATGTGCATGTTCTAAGTTTCATTCCAGAAATTTCAAAATGTTGTAAAATCGTGAATCAAATTTTGGCATCAGTGTCTCATCTCTGTGTGTTATATGACCTGTGTGTGTTATATGACCTGTGTGTGTCATGTGACCTGTATATGTCATGTGACCTGTGTGTATGTGACTTGTGCGTGTTATGTGACCTTTGCATGTCATGTGACCTGTGTGTCATGTGATCTGCTATGCGACCTGTGTGTCATGTGATCTGTGCATGTTGTGTGACCTGTGCGTGTTATATCACTGTGTTATGTGATCTGTGCGTATGTGATCTGTGCGTGTCATGTGGCCTGTGCGTGTCATGTGGCCTGTATGTGTTATGTGGCCTGTGTCATGTGATCTGTCATGTGACCTGTGTGTCATATGACCTGTGCATGTTATGTGACCTGTGCCTTTTATGTGACCTGTGTTATGTGACCTGTGTGTGTTAATCTCTGTATGTTATATGACCTGAGTGTTGTGATCTTTGCATGTCATGTGACCTGTGTGTGTCATGTGGTCTGTTATGTGATCTGTGTGTTATGTGACCTGTGCATGTTATGTGATGACCTGTATGTGACCTGTGTGTATGTGGACTGTGCGTGTTATGCTACCTGTGTGTTATGTGATCTTTGCATGTCATGTGATCCATGCACGTTGTGATGTCATATGACCTGTCATGTGATCTGCGTGTCGTGACCTGTGTCATGTGATGTGTGCATGTCATGTGACCTATGTGTCATGTGATGTGTCATGTGACCTGTGTGCATGTCATGTGGCCTCTGTCATGTGATCTGTGCATGTTATGTGACCTGTGTTGTGTGACCTGTCATGTGACCTGTGTGCATGTCAGGTGACCTGTGTCATGTGATCTGTGACATGTGACCTGTGTGTCATGTGATGTGTGTATGTCATATGACGTGTGTCATGTGATCTGTGCATGTTATGTGACCTGTGTTTATGTGACCTGTGCATGTCATGTGATCTGTGCGTGAGGGGTCATGTGTTAAGCTCTAGGCTACAGGTGAAATACAAGCCATAGAAACCCATTATCTTCCCTCAGCCACCATTCTCACGGTTCGCCTCGCGGGCCTGGATCTGCAGCAGCTGCCTTGGTTTCGGCAGGTGGATTTGTGGGGCTGGCCCTGCGAAGGAGCGTGGCCAGGGCTGTCCTCATGCCTGTGGTGTTCCTTAGGGGATGTCTCTGAAAACTCTGCCCAGAAATATTCCGCCCCCGGGCCACCTGCCACTGCCTCACCCTCTCTTCAGGCAGTGCTGGCCGCTTCTGTCTGGGGGCTGATGATTGCCCCTGATTTTAAAATTTCCATTTCTTCCATCACTTCACCTTTCTAGACATAACTTGTGGCCATACTTGTAGCATTTCCTGTTCTTTATTTTTGTCATTTTTCACAGTTGAGCCTGCATTTGGCAGCCCCTGGTTCAGTCAGACATTCACCAGGGGCAGCCCCGTGCCTGGATTTGCCGCTGACCTTCCTCAGCACACCTGTCTTTCCTTTCCAGTAACTGTCACCGGAAAAGGCAAAATTTAGTGAAACATCCAGACAGTAGCACAAGCCTACTCCGTGGATAGAGGCGACAGATGCACTGCGGAGGTGGCACTCCCGCCTGTCCTCACGCCGTGCGTGAAGCCCACGTTCAGCCTGGCGCAGGCCTGAGGGATGATGCGGGAAGCTGCACGCTGTGTGAAAGCAAGACTGTGGGAGCCCAGGGCCAGCCGTGGGGTTGTGATGGGGCACAGAGGCCGGCAGGGGGTAGGACTGCGGAGGAAGGGGCAATGCCCTCAGCTCTTCATGTGCATCCTGGGCTAGAAGTGGGCGGCGCCTCGTCTGCAGGCTCCGCTGCTCCCACGTGGGTGCACAGCAGCCAGGCCTTCACCCCCCGCCCCCCACACTGCCCATGAGTTGTCCTGCCAGGCTGTGTCTTGTGGGCTGGGCTGCAGGCAGTGGGGGGCTGTCTCCACTACTCACGGGGTAGCTGTGACTCAGGGCCAGGACATGACCTTGGGCTGAGTCCCGCACCAGCTGAGCAGTTCTGGGCTGCGTGCGCTGCGTGAGGACAGGCGGGAGTCCCACCTCCGCAGTGCGTCTGTCGCCTCTCTCCACGGAGTAGGTTTCTGCCACTGTCTGGATGTTTTACTAAATTGCCTTTTTTGGTGAAAAAGTGGTTCCCTGCTGTATTTGTCTGTTCTCACACTGCTAATAAAGACATAACTGACCAAGACTGGGTAGTGTGCAAAGGACAGAGGTCTAATGGACTCACATCCATGGCAGAAGGTGAAGGAACAAAGGCCTGTCTGACACGGTGGCAGGCAGAAAGCACGTGCAGGGGGACTCGTCTCATAAAACCATCAGGTCTGGTGAGAACAGCATGGGAAAGACCCGCCCCCATGATTCAGTCACCTCCCACCGGGTCCCTCCATGGGACTTATGGGAGCCACAGATGAGACTGGGTGAGGACACGGGTAAACCACGTCACCTGCCCATCTGAGCGCCGCGTCTGTCTCAGCAGCCAGCACAGTAAGGCCCTCACAGTGACGGCATGGGGGAGGCAGCTGCCAACGAGCGCATGTGATTCCAGCTCTCTGCGTGTGTGGCGGGAAGTCCAGAAGTGCCAGTGGAGTGGACACGTTTCTCTTTTCTCTTTTGTTTTCTTTTTACTTCTTTTTTTTTTTTTCTAGAATTACCAGTTATCCAAGTAGGATTTTTTTCAAGCAATTTTTTTTTTTTTTTTTTTTTATACGAAGTCTTGCTCTGTCCCCCAGGCTGGAGTGCAGTGGTGTGATCTCAGCTCACTGCAACCTCCACCTCCCAGGTTCAAGCAATTCTCCTGCCTCAGCCTCCTGAGAAGCTGAGGTTGCAGCTACCTACCACCACGTCTGGCTCATTTTTTTTTTTTTTTGTATTTTTAGGAGAGATGGGGTTTCACCATGTTGGCCAGGCTGGTCTCAAACTCCTGACCTCATGATACACCCACTTCAGCCTCCCAAAGTGCTGGGATTACAGGTGTGAGCCACCGCGCCTGGCTGACACATTTCTCATTGTAATTTTTCGTTTCTTGCTAAGCTTCTGAGTTTTGAGGGAAAAAAAAATATTTGAGACTAAAACTAGTGTTCATAGACAGATGTCACTAGTGCTGGGCAGGATTTGGAGGTCATGCTGGGGCAGGAACTCAGCCAAGAGGAAAGACATCATCCCCTGGATTGACAGATGCCAACAGAGCCCCCGAGTTCATGCAGCATTCTTTGGGAAAATAATGCCATGTTTGCTCAACTTGACCACGCTTTGTTTCTTTCAAGATGTTTGCTCTCAGTAATGCCACTGTATGCAAATTAAATGAAACATGGTCATTTTGCTGGCAGTGGGAGAATGTCTAGTTTCATAGCTAGTTAACACAGGCAAAATACTTCCGGGTCAACAGTGGCCTCAGCCACATTTTCATCCACTGCCATCTGAGCGGCCCACGGCCTCTGTGGCAATGCTGGCCGGCTACACCAGAGGGCGCTAGACCAAGGGAGCCTGCGTGGTGCCCGAGCCCGGCTGGGTTTGTTCCACAGGACAGTGTCTGTTGGATGCCGCCCTTGGAGTGTAAAAGCCTTGAGCAGCTGAGCAAAGCGACGACCGGGGCTGATGAGGAAGGATTCGGAAGCTCCGTTTGCCGTGTGTGAAGGCACAGCCAGCGCTCATGCCACACCATCCACCGGCCGCCTGGCTTATCCACGACCAGGGAGGTAGCGGGGCACCCTGAGGCTGCACCGTGTGGGTGCTCTCTGTGAAACGGCAGCAGCAAACCCAGAGGTCGAGGCTAGACACTCAGCACTGGAGGAAAGAATGTGGCGGCAGAGACCGTGGGGCTCAGAAACTGCCGTATGTAGAGACCACGCGGAGCCGTAGGCTGAGTCCTTAGACTGGATTCTTGTTTTAACAAGAGGTGCAGACCCCAAAACGGTCCTTCAGAAGCAAATGCACAGCATGGACATAAAACGATGAGACCAACTGCGAACTTCTCAGGTGGCTCGAAGCGTCGCATTCAAGGGTGCCCAGCGATGTGGTTTGTGCCTTCTACCTACTCCATCGAAGTGTAATCGGTATTTTACTCCAGTAGGCACTAAAACAATATTTGACTGACTCTTTCTCTACCATCATGGCTTCTGGTCCTCATGGCCCCAGCTGTGGCAGGTGCCTGGAGATGGAGTGGCTGAGGGGTGTCCCCAGACCGCCACCCTCACGGGCTCCTCTACTCATAGTACAGCACCTTCCAGAGCTGTTTCTGGTCTCTCAGAATTCCTGTTTTGAGGGGACTGAGGTCCTTTGTTTTGATTTTAATAAAAATGGGGTTACACTTAGCCTGGCCAACATGGCAAAACCCTGTCTCTACTAAAAATACAAAACTTAGCCTGGCATGGTGCACACCTGGAATTCTAGCTACTTGGGAGGCTGGGATGGGAGAATTGCTTGAACCCAGGAGGCGGAGGTTTCAGGCAGCTGAGATTGCGCCACTGTACTCCAGCCTGGGCAGCAGAGTGAGACCCTGTGTCAAAAAAAATAAAACTGGGTCACACTTGTGGCTGTTCCATGGCCTGGCCCGTTTGCATGGCGTGAGCTGTCGCAGCTCAGTCACAGGAGTGAACCACGACTGTGTGTTTTGCTACGAGAGGCACCGGGGCCTCCTCTCCTCCCAGGCACAGCAGCACAGCCATGATGGCACTGCATCATCCTCACTGGCGAGCCAAGCCCGGGGGTCCTCCTGGGCTGCATATTCTGCCAGCGCCAGCCTCCTCCACGCTTTGGCACTCACCAGCCAAGCTGCAAGGGGCACACTGAGGGGCAGACAGGCAGTGCTTCCATGTTGGCGCTGTGCCCAGCACCTGATGGAACACATGACAGAGGACATGGGCACAGCGGGAGGCCAGGGGCCGAGACCCTGAGCAAGTCGTGAGCAGGCAGTGCCTGAAAGGCTCTGTCCCCGGACAGCAGGACGTGAGCAAGGCCGAGGAGCCCAAGGGGAGCAGGAGACCAGTCTTGGTGCTGGGGGCTGGGCAGGACCAGGCGCCTGGGCTGGAGGGGAGGGAAGAGCTTGGGAGGCCTGGAGGGGCAGGGGTGACCAGGATTCCAACAGTTCCCCAAAGAGTTCTGCCGGCCCCGTCAGGATGGGGCTGGGGAGCAGGGCTCAGTGCTGCTGTAGAGGAGTGCGTCAGTGAGGAGACGGACCTGAGCATCGCCTGCCTGAGCAGTGGGACGGGGAGCCAGGAACTGTGGCCCCGGCCCCCAGGCAGGAGCTGTGGGCTACGCTGGGAGATGGTGCCAGAGAAGAGGGCAGGAAACCTCAGGGAAGCTGAGTGACAGGGTTTGGCTGAGTCCCCACCCAAGTCTCACCTTGAACTGTACTCCCCATAGTCTCCACATATCAACGGTGGGACCAGGTGGAGGTGACTGGATCATGGGGGGCAGTTCCCTCGTGCTGTTCTCGTGAGAGTGGGTGGGGGCGGTTCCCCCCCATGCTGTTTTCGTGAGAGTGGGTGGGGGCGGATCCCCCCCATGCTGTTCTCATCAGAGTGGGTGGGGGCAGTTCCTCCCCCGTGCTGTTCTCATGAGAGTGAGTGAGTTTCAGGAGAGCTGATGGTTTCATAAGCATCTGGTGTGTCCCCTGCTTGCAGTCAGGCCATCCTGCTGCCCTGTGGAGAAGGTGCCTCCTCCTCCTTCCCCTTCCACCATGACTGTAAGTTTCCTGAGGCCTCCCCAGCCATGCAGAACTGTGAGTCAATTGAACGTCTTTCTTGCATAAATTATCCAGTCTTGGGCAGTTCTTTATAGCAGCGTGGGAATGGACTCATATGCCGAGGAAGGGTGTGAGCGATGGTCCCAGCCCAGCCCAGATGGGGAAGGGCTACAGGTGGGAGGCCAAGGGGCAGCGCTGGGGCCGGGTCGGGTCCAAGTCAGGGACAGGGACAGAAGGAGACAGTGGCCAGTGCCACTGTGCTGGGAATTTTAGGGGTCTCTCCTGCAGCCCAAGAGACTGGTGTGTGGAGAGCCACAGCCAGGCTTGGTTGAGAACGTCTGTCACTACAAAGCAGAAGCAGCCACATGTGGCCGGAGTGGCCAGTGTAGGGCCCCCGGCCCAGGAGAGTGGGTGTCTGGCCACATCCGAGCCTCTGTCCCACACAGCAGCCTTCTGAAGGGACCCTCCCAGGAGACCCCTGTGTGGTCGCCTCCCACTGGATAGGCGGAGAGACGCAAGGATCCTGGTGCCCGGTGCTCCGGGAGGCCCTTCAGCGTGACTGAGCTGGGTCACCTGGGTGCAAGTGCATGCTCCAGAGGCAGATCCGCCCACAGGAGCTCCTGCAGCGGACAGGCGTCTGTCTGGAGCACTCAGTGTGCTTCCATTTCTAATGGGAGCGAGTTCCCATTCAGGCCCTTCTGGCTGGCACAAAGCCCCAGGGGCAGCAGACGCTCCCCACAGATGCTGGGGCCCTTCCCTTTCCTCCACCTGAACTGTTTTCACCACCACCGCCCTTTCCCGCCTTCTTCACCTGAACCGCCTCCAAGGGCGCGCTGGGTACTTCTTAGAAAAAGACCGGCCTTCCTGAGTGAGCCTCTCGCTCCGCCTGGATCGCGTGGCTTTCCGACGCCAAGTGCCCCCTGCACACCGTGGCGGCTGGCTGGGGCTGGCCTTCCTTGGCAGACACCTCGAGGAGTGCGACCGGCTGCCATCTGGCAGAAGTCTCATTCCTAGTTTGAAAATCTCCACAGATGAATAGTGTAAAGTGAGGTATTGGTTTACAATCGCTAGATGCGTTTTTCAAAAGTGAAAGAATATCCAACTCGCACTATTTTCCCAACTGCTGCAAAGTAAACACCTGCAGGCTGCCAGGAGAGGGTGACGATTGGATCTTGGTGAAGCTGGCACTGCCAGGACACAGCACCTGAGTGGGGCTGCCCTGCCCTAGGCCTGGCGTTGGGAACCCGGGAGCAGGTGAGCCGGGCCTGTGGGGGGTGGCAGCAAACAGGCTGCCTTGGGGATGGGGGAGCCCTGGGCTTCCACCGCCAGCCCCAACAGACCTAATTTTATTGAAAGAACAATGCAGTAATCCCTCAGAACTGACAGGAAGGCCAGGGAGGAGCCGGGCCCAGGAAGTGGGCAGGCTGGGAGGAGATGGGCCCAGTCACCCTGTGGACCTGTCACAGTGGACGCCCCTGCAGCCTGCGCTCCGCCTGGATGCTCGCAGCCTCCAAGGGACGCTCAAGTCCCTGCACCCAGGCCTGAGTCACCTCCGCGGTCCCCACACCTCTGCAAGGACCTCCAGGCAGGTATGCCCACCCACCGCCAGGCAGGAGGAGCCGCGTGCTTCTCACCAGCCTCCCGGGTGGCACCCTGCCGCTGACCTGACCTGGACCCCAAATCACAGGGAGCTGGGGCCCGGCAGCCTGAAGGCACAGAGCCCCCTCCCCAGGCGCGAGCTTGGGTGCCAGGAAGCCTCTGCTGCCGCTCTGGAGGGGACGAACATGCCTTCAAACCCAGGCAACCATAAACACAAAGAGAGGTTTTGAACACGTTTTCTTTTCAGACTTAGAGGAAATTCCTAAAATTCTTCGGTGGTAAATCCAAGACTGCACACTGACTTCATGCTGGAGTGGGGCCGGGAGGCACGGCTCGGGAAGGGCTTGGAGGCAGAGGGCACCGGACTGAGCCTTGCTCGCGGAGGCAGCCGATTCCCTGACAGCCTCCCTGGAGAGGCAGCTCCGTGGGCGCCCCCCACCAGGCTCCGAACTCCAGGTCCTGCTACTACCCGCAGGTCCATCTCCAAAGCCCTGGAGAGGCCCCCACATCCCCGCAGAGGGATGACCAGCATAGCAGACGCAGCGCACAGAATAGCACCCAGACAGCCCCAGGACCCGCCCTGGCAGGGGCGCTGCACCCGTTCATACCACATACCCTCAGGGTCCCCCTCTGCCCACACCCTCATCAGTAGTGCCTTTTGTGATTTCCAGCTGAGAAAGAATTCCACACTTAAAGGAAAGTTAACGATATTAGCGCTGATGCCGGATCCCAGCTGCCCTAACAGGGACTTCCCCGCTGCTGATGGCTTCTCCGCTGGCTGTGTGCACGCGGGCCGCACACTTACACTCCTGTTCAGAACTCCGGTGGTTCCTAGGATCGGCCCTGCTCTTGGCCTGTCGCAGACCCATGGCCACCTCAGCCATGACGCCAGGACGGGGCAGGTGCCTGCTGCAGAGACGGATGTCCCCACCCTGGCTTTGTTCTGGCCTCAAGCGTCTGGGGCTGTTGGGCAGAGAGCAGTGCAGAGCCAGGACCCCAGGGGCCGGGACCTGCCGTTCCCATCGTGAGGGGAGGGAGGCCATTGCCGTTAGCACCAGGGGCTCCCACAGACACCAGCGTGAGGATGGCCAGAGCCATTGGAAGCCATAACAAAACCTCAAATCTCGGGAGGAGCAGAGGCCACCCCTGGCCTGCATTGTGGGGAGGGGCTCAGTGCTCAGATGCCTCTCAGGCCAGGCTCGTTCAGACACATGGCTGGGTCTGTCCAGTCTCAGGCGACGGGCACAGGGCAGGGAGCAGACACTCAGTCCCTCTCGGAGCCCCGCAGGAGGGCAGCTCGGGAGCTGGCCTGGGCCAGCGGCGGCCCCCAGACAGGGCCGGGTTATTCCAGAGGCACAACAGATTTTCTCCACAGCTGCCTGTGAGATAGGACAGGGGCTGCAGGTCCATTCCTCACTCTTCCAGATGTAGTAGACTTCAATATTCACCTTCTTACCTGGAAAACGGCTTTCACAGGAGCCCTTCTGACCGTGGGAGCAGAAAACACGCGAGTCAGTGACGCTGCTTTGCGGGTCCACGTGGCCCCACCAGGGCTCACAGCCCAGGACTCGCCTCAATCAGGGCAGCTCCAGCTCCGGCGGAGCAGAGAACGCCCAGCTCCGTTGCCAGCCGTCCAGACCGCAGAGAGCAACGCAGGACCCAGCTCCGTCCTCACAGAACGTGTGGGGCGGGGAGGCCCCTCACATGCCTGGCAGGGGGCAGGGGCTCCCCAGGACCCTCAGAGCACCAGGCACCTGCCCTGGCAGCTAGGGAGGCAGGACTTACCAGACCTTCATCTGCTCCAGACCTTCAGACCAGCTTGTCCCCAAGGGAAGGGAAACGTGGCTGCAGGAGCTCAGGAGGGCTGGAAAGAAAATGGTGCTTGGAGTCACGGACCTTCAGAAACCTCAGGAATCCCGGCTCAGGAAATGTCTTTTCTGCCATCACAGAAACACTGAGAAATGTGACCCTAAGCCCCGCAGAGCCCAGGGCTGTCTGCCATTCAGGCCTGGGCACCAGAGGGCTTGCACCTGCATCTCGGGCGGGTTGTGGGGCTTGGCGCCAGAACACCAGGATGGGCAGGGCCAGGCTCAGCCCAGCTCAGCACCTCCTGGGACCACGGGGTGGCTGGTTCAATCTGCATGAGCCCTGGAGAATGGGGCTTCAGCGAGTCCCTCAGACCAAGCAAGAGAGCAGAGTGGGTGCTGTGGAGCAGGGTGGGAGGCTGGGTTCAGAGCAGCCCTGCTCCCACCACCCCACCCTGGCTGCCTCTCTGCCCCCAGGTCCCTGCCCCTGCTCTGCTGTCCCAGCCTGGACACAGCTCATCCCATGCCTGTCCGGGATGGAAGGGGAGGCCCTGGGCTGGGGTGGGGGGCATCCATGAGTCAGCAAGTGACCGAGCAGGGGTTGCATCACCTCGATGACGCGCACACCTCCCTGCAGAGGGTCCCTCGGCTGACTCAGGAGGGGATGAGTGATGGGTGTGAGTCATCACTCGCAGAGCCAGCGGTCACTGGAGCCGTCCAAACAGACTCTCAGTGTTGGCGTTGGCAGGGGCTGTGGGGATAGACACACTTAGGCTTGTGGCTGCAGTCGGGGAAACCAAGGCCCTGCTCCCCTGCAGCGTGCACACCGTGCACGGGAGGCCTGCCTCTGCTGGACCAGGTCCTCCATGCTGCCTTTGCCCTCGGTGTGTGGACCCTTCAGGGTGTGGCCCAGCCCCTCCTGACCTCTTGGGGCACACCCCAGCCACAAGGCACCACATGCAGCCACCTAGACCTCAGGCAGCCGGGGAAATGTACCTGTAGGTCACGGCTCTGTGCCAGCGTACACGTGTGTGCACACGCATGTAGGTATGTGTAGGGCTGTGTGCGAGTGTGTGTACATGCATGTATATGGGGTGTGCGTGTATGTGTGTGTGCCTCTGTGTGCACATAGGGGTGTGTGTGCATGTATGTGTAGATTTGTGTTCATGTGTGTGGTGTGTGGGTGTGTCTGCGTGTGTATATATGTGTGTGTAGGTTTGCAGGGGTGTGCATGTATGGTTGTGCACGTGTGGGTGGTGTGGGGGTGGGTTGGTGTGCAGGGGTGAGTAGGTGGGTGTGTGCATGTGTGTAGATGTGCATGTGTCTGTGTAGGTGTGCCTATGGGTAGGTATGGGGAGGGCGGGTGTGCATGTGGGTGTGTGCATGTGTGTAGGTGGGGTGGGTGAGTGTGCCTGTGGGTGTGTGCCTGTGTGTGTAGGTGTGGGGGGTGGTCGAGTGTGTATGTGGGTGTGTGCCTGTGTGTGGGGGTGTGGGACGGGTGTGCATGTGGGTGTGCATGTGGGTGCGTGGGTGTGTTGGTCTGGGGGTGGGTGAGTGTGCATGTGGGTGTGTGGGTGTAGGTGTGGGGGGTGGGGG
>CAUYNB010044903.1:0-113086 GCA_963574225.1 Lagothrix lagotricha
GTCCTGAATGGTATTGCCTAGGTTTTCTTCTAAGGTTTTTATGGTTTGGGGTTTTACATTTAAGTCTTTAATCCATCTTGAATAATCCTGCTTTTTTTATGCAAACCCTCAGATACTGGTCCCTGCTTCACCTCCCTATCCTGACCCCAGACTAGCAGCAGGTCATTATCTAATTGCCTACTTAATAGTATATCTGGAATTTATCTAATGTTCATAACTTAAAAATACTTTCACAGGCCAGACATGGTAGCTCACACATATAATCCTAGCATTTTTGGAGGCTGAGGCAGGAGGATCACTTGAGCCCCAGGAGTTTGTGACCAGCCTGGACAACATAGTGAGACCTCCCCCGCAATCTCTACCAAAAATAGAAAAAAATTAGCTAGGCATGGTGGCACATACCTATAGTCTCTGTTACTCAGGACACTGAGGCAGAAGAATCACTTGAGTCCAGGAGTTTGAGACTACAGTGAACCATAATTGTACCACTGTATTCCAGCCTGGGCAACAGCATGACACCCTGTCTCAAAAAAAAAAGAAAAGAAAAGGAAGAAGGAAAATACTTTCACAACCTGAACAATAATTCTGTGAGATAAGTAGAACCAGTATTTTTAAATCACCATTTAGAAAATTTTAAAAACTTTAAACATAGAATTTTATTAAGCAACCTACCCAAACATGGCTAGTTAGTAGACTGAGATTAAAATTCACCTCTTCTAATTTTTAATTTCATTAATGGATCTGGATTGCTGAAGAGTGTTTTTCTTTGGTGGGTAGAGCTATTCTGGCATTTGTGGAACCTAAATATTTCATGGTTTTTGCAAATTATATGTAAGAAGAATATTAAAGGAAAAAGAAAGTTGTAAACCAATTGGCATTGCTGGGAGGCAGTTAATACTATTTGAACTTATACCAGTGGTATCTCCCCGGTGTAAACCCAGATTTTAATGTGAAGATAAATCCTTGGCTGATGAAGTCTTAGTTAACACTGTGGTTTGCAAACAGTTCTTCATGTGTGAACTACAAGAAAGCTAAAGTCTCACTCCCCTGCCTGCCTTCTCCCCTCCCCTCCTCTTTCTTCCAGGTTCTATAGCTTTGAACACTAAGCTCCCAAAGGTGATCTACATATTTACTATCATTGGAATTCATAACTTCAAGAATCAAACCCAAGTCTCCAGACAAGTGGGAACTAAAAATTGGGTAACTATGGAGGAGAAGAAATAATAGTTTTCCTAGGTCTAAAAAACAAATGCTGGCATGAGTCTGAGATTTCTAAAAGACAGAAAGAGGCCTTTGGTTCTAAATACACATTGCCAATAATAAAGAGAAGTATACATTACCAATAATCAATAATAAGGAGAGATGAGAGTTTGGGATCTTGGATGTCACAACCTGACGACTAAGTATGTGTCCAGTTTTCTTTTTCATTTACTTGTTAACACACACACACACACACACACACACACACACACACACACACACACGTTTCCCTCTTCACAAATGCTATTAACTGTTTTCTTTCCCTTTTTTTTCCTCTTAAGGCAGGGTCTTGCTGTGTTGATCAGGCTGGAGTGCAGTGGTGTGATCTTGGCTCACTGCAACCTCCACCTCCCAGGCTCAAGCAATTCTCCCATCTCAGCCTTCCAAGTAGCTGGGACTACAGGTGTGCACCACCACACCTGGCTAATTGTGCATTTTTTATAGAGATGGGGTTGCCTCATGTTGCCCAGGCTGGTCTTGAACTCCTGGGCTCAAGTGATCCACCTTCCTTGACTTCCCAAAATGCTGAGATTATAGGAGTGAGCCACCAAGCCCAGCCAGCTATTTTCTTATAGCCAGTCCCTTCTAGACTATGTAGGCACCACCTCTAAGCAGCTAATCCTTAAAACAGTAATGCAATTTTTAAACTGTGGATCGCCAGCTCCTCCCTTTCAGTATTCCCTCTCCCTTTAGACACATTCATGCACTCTCCTGATTATATTCTGTAACACTGACTACGCCCAGTCTATCATAAGGAATAATTCAGACATTTCCCAAGATTCTGCCATCTGTCTTCCTCTCACCTCACTCCCTAATTTCCTGGTGATCTACCCACTTCTGTGATTTCAGCTGTCACTTGGATAATATCGACTTTTAGAAACTCATCTCCAGCCTCATCCACAGTACTAAGGTCCTATCAGGAGTTTGTAAATGTTGAACACCTCCACCAAGAATATGTTTCCTGGACTTCCGACTCAATGTATGGGAAGTGACATCTTCATGTTTTCCTTACCTCTTGCCCAAACACCATTGCCTTCTTGAATTGCCTTTTTAAGTTAGTAAAACTACTGGGTTCTGCCTCAAACTTGCTTATACATGGAATTGCCTTTGAGTCCTCTCCACCCTCCTAGCTTGCATAAATCCACGCCCTGCTTTGCATTTGTATTGACACCATCCTGGCTCAGACCTAGTTAGCTTTCACCAGGATTATTGCATTAGCCTGTTAGCTGTCCTCCTTCCCCTGACACCTTTCCACCTCCAATACTTCCTACTTTCTGTTGTAGGTGAATTATTCTACAGCACAGTTCAGACCAAACCACATCCAAGCTCAAAAAAAAAAAAAAAAAAAACAGCTCCTTGTTGCCTACTAAGTAAAATATATGCTTTACAGAGCTTAAAAGGACCTTCCAAATGTGGCCCCTAACCACTGTTGCTGCCTCACTCATTGCATGTGCTCAGCCAACCCAACAGGCTCTCTGTTCTGCAAATACATCCAGCACTGTCCTTGCCCCTTGCCTCTGCTTAATTGTTTCTTCCACCTGGAATGGGACATTCAAGGATCCCCATCAAATACCACCGTCCTCCTCCATCAAGTCATTCACTGTTCTCCAAGATGGCAATTAACTCAGCCTCCTCTGAGTTCTGGTAGCATTTCTTTCTGTCTGTCTTCTGGAACCAATCGCAGTATATATTGTGGTATAGTCCTTTGTATAACTCTTACTATCTGCTGTTAGGTTATAAGCACCTTGAGGACAGAAACCTTGTTTTATTCATGTTTATCCCCTATAGTGTCTTTCATAAATTAACCCCTCAATGATACCAGAAACCAAGAAACAAGAAATTATACAAAAGGCAAAAAGGAAAGCCTGGGTTTGTTCATAGATGTTTGGGGCTGCAAAAGATACTAAAATGTTCGTTTAATGAGTCCAATCATACAACTCTCATTTTCTCTCCTGCCCCTCCCCATTTTAAAAATAAACATTCCTAGGCCCAGGAAAATTACATGACTGGGGTCACAAAACTAATGACAGAGGAAGGATTAGAATTCACATCTCCTGAATCTCAATTCATTAGCCCCATCAAAAGATCTATTCCTTTCCATCCTTTTCTGTCTTTTCAATGGATATTTTTCTTGTTATTAAAGGTTTTCTCGGCAAAGTAATTTCATTCTTTTACATATTATTTAAGCTTAAAGCATTTGTGCCATATTCCTGGCTCCACATATAATTTTAGCAAAATTATACTTATTTTTTTAACCAAAGGACCAAACAGAGACATCAGAGAAACATCTGGTCTGATTCATCAGGGTAGCAGCAACATTTCTATTTATACATGAGCACAGCCCTATCTTTGTAGCTCTCAGCTGTTCCTCATTGCTCAGTATGTTCCCCTTTTCAACCTTGTCTGTCCCTCATCACGATAGCATCCTGCATCCTGAGTCTTAAGCAGAATCTAATGCAATCAAAGAAAATTATATTTTCTACTCCCTAGAAGGGATCTGTCTTTAAAAGGAAATATTTCTCTACTTTCCCAGTCTCTTTGTTCAGGAGTATAGGACAGCAAGCCTCAAGTGGTTGGGTGGCTGCCATTCATTCCACAGCATTCTGGGTAGAAAGAAGTTGGACAGAAACCAAAACTGTGGCATGAGTCAAGTTTGGAAGCAGTTCAGGTAGAAAGGAAGTGAATAATCTAATGGGGAAACTGAGGTTAATGAGGAGAATTTAAGGAGCACTGGTTCTCTTCACAGCAATTAGAAACTGCACGATCTTAGGGAGTTATCAGGACCAAAGAAAGGCTTAGGAATCTTCTTGGGTTTTGTGAGTACCCTTTTATATCTGGCTCATGTCCTCTAAGAGAAGGTCACTGTTTGTACTTACCAATGACAATATTGTTTGGAAAAACAGTGGAACAGGCCAGAGACAGACATCTACCAGTCACTTCTTGGAAAAACTCCTCCAAAATCATTACTTCACTTCAGCATTCAACTACAGGAATGTGAAAAAAGTAAAAATACTCATATGGAATCACAATGGCCCCTGACATTAGAGTCTAATTAAAACCTTAGCGGTCCTAAGTGCTGAAAATAATAAGGTGCCTCACCTCACCTAAAAATTTTTTTTGCAAAGTGTTAGGAAGAGCAACAACGTTTTGATTTCCTTTTTCAGTGATAACCACTACAGAATTTGTTTCACAAAAGGCAAAGATCAAACACTTAAAAGTTTTGTATATGTTTTTGTGTATTCCTACTTTGCCAGTGCCCTAAACACCATATCTGTTGAGTATCCAGCTCTTCTTAGAATGTCCCAAGCCAACCATATATTAACAAACACTATCTATGAAGAGGGTAATCTTTAGCAAATTAATTTCTGTGTTTTTCTATTAACTATAGAGACACCAAGTTAGGTAACCCTAGCCAAAGACAATGGTCACTTCCTTAGCTTTGTTGTTCTAATGAGTTCTCAAAACATACGATTAAAAAATCAGAACCAACTGATTGTAAAGAAGAGATTTTTAAAAATTATTCCCCTGTCCACCTATTACTCTGAGAGAAATATTATAATTGGTTGATATGTGGAAGCTACACAACCATTTTCATTTCTTCTCTCATATCGTAAAAATGTTAAGACATTGGTTATAATAGCTAAAGCCTATTTAAGAGTTATGGATAAAGACAAAAAACATCCAAAATATATCTTTTGTAAGCTGTCATCTAAATATGGATGAAGATGGTCATATTTGCTCCTGAAATCTCTCCCCAGTGTTGATCATGCTTAATTGTTAGTATTGAGAAATAGGAAACCTGGAAAGTATTTTTTTTGGTCATTTTTCCATTAGTTTATAACAGGAAATTGTTAGCAAGATAATGAGGGAGGAGCTGGAAGGTTAGAAGCAAGTAGTCAGAAAGTGGGATATCAGAATCTAAGATTGCTAAGGTGTAATGTCTGAGTGATGACAAGATACAAAATGCAGTCCTGAGTGGTGGATGACTAAAGTAGACTGGAGGAGAAGGTTGGAAGGGTTAAGAAGGTACAAAAATTAGAAAGCTAAGTAGTGAACAGTTGTTAACACCAACTCCTAGGATAGTACTAGGAGGTGGGATAAAGAGGAAAACTGTGAGTTAAGTCCCCAGATTTTTGGAGAATGAAGGGAACCAACCAGGAGGTTGATTAGTGGCAAAGAGAAAGAGAGGGTAGAGGGAACACTTAAAAAAAGAATGAGCATTTACGTGAGAGTTAAATAGTGGTGGTCTGGAAGTCGCAATGAACAGTCAGCCAGATGCTAACCCCTGCATCCCAACTCCCTCTACAGCACAACAGAACAAAGTGTATGGGAGAATGAACAGCCTCAACTAGAGGACGTTGCAAGGCAAATCCTAGCCTTGAACTGGGTCCCTCAATTCAAGACAAGTGAAGAATACACTTCCAAGAAAAAATATTAAGAATGTAGAATATCTTATTTATAATGGACTAGTGGTTCCAGGTGGCTCAGTGCAAAGGATGATTAAGGGGTTTGTAGTGACAGCCACAAGATGTGAGAAAGAGGGTTTTCATAGTGATAGGCAGATATGAGAAAGCACTGAACCATTCATTAAGGGGATGAAGGCAATAGAGAGCACAGGTGACTTAGAAGTATTGCCCATTCAGTCAGTGACTGGATATTAGAGGAATGAGGGACAGATGGGCTTCAAATATTATACTTTGGCTCACTGTGAAGCCTGTCCCGAAGTTTTTGGAAAGGACACAAGGACCTTGTTCTAATCCAAGCTATCTATGTCTGGAGCTGAAGCAATGAGCCTAGTGAGGACAGGGCTCTCTCAAAGTTTGTGGCTTAACAGAAGGGTTGTTTTTCCATTTCATGAGAACTCTACTCTGTAGATCCCTTCATTTTATTCCAGTCAATCAGCCTTTCCTAGACTCTCTTTCCATGCTCTGCCTGGGACTAATGATTATCATCTCAAATACACTAGTCCCAGGCCAGGAGTAATGGCTCATGCCTGTAATCCCAGCACTTTGGGAGACTGAGGCCAGTTGATCACTTGAGTTCAAGAGTTCAAGACAAGCCTGGCCAACATGGTGAAACTCCATCTCTACTAAAAATACAAAAATTAGCCAGGCATGGTACACACGCCTGTAATCCCAGCTTTTTTAGAAGCTGAGGCATGAAAATTGCTTGAGCCGGGAGGTGGAGGTTGCAATAAGCTGAGATTGCACCACTTCACTCCAGCCTGGATAACAGAGCAAGACCCTGTTTTAAAATGAAATAAAATAAAATAAAAACATTAATCCCTTCTGTTCCCTTGTGTGCACACACACACACACACACCCTGTTGCATCAACTCTAGATCAGACTCACAGCTGTTTTTTCTGCTCCTCCTTTGTTTTAGTCTGTTCTCACACTACTATAAAGATACTACCTGGCTGGGCACAGTGGCTGACACATGTAATCCCAGTACTTTGGGAGGCTGAGGTGGGTGATCACAAGGTCAAGAGATCAAGAAGAGATCGAGACCATCCTGGCCAACATGGTGAAACCCCATCTCTACTAAAAATACAAAAATTAGCTGAGAGTGGTGGCATGTCCCTGTAGTCCCAGCTACTCGGGAGGCTGAGGCAGGACAGTTGCTTGAATCCAGGAGGTGGAGGTTGCAGTGAGCCAAGATCATGCCACTGCACTCCAGCCTGGTGACAGAGTGAGACTCTGTCTCAAAAAAAAAAAAAAGAGACTACCTGAGACTGGATAATTTACAAAGAAAAGAGGTTTAATTGACTTATAGTTCCATGTGCCTTGGGAGGCCTCAGGAGACGTACAATCATGGCAAAAGATGAAGGGGAAGCAAGGCATATTTTACATGATGGCAGGAGAGAGAGAGAGAGTGCAGAGGAAACTACCACTTTTAAACCATCAGATCTTGTGAGAACTCCCTCACTATCACAAGAACAGCATGGGGGAAACCACCCCCATGATCCAATCACCTCCTACCATGTCCCTCCCTCAACAAGTGGAGATTACAATTTGAGATGAGATTTGGGTGGGGACATAGAGCCAAACCATATCATCCTTCTCAAACAGTTGAGGCCTGGAGAAAACCCCATAACCTGGAGTCTTCTGCTGCTACAGATTCAAGCTCGACTGGTCCCTTAGAGATTCCACCAACCCCTTAACTTGTCTTTGATCAATTCCCTCTCCCATTCTGCTCAGTGAATATACCTAATCTTTGTCTTCCCTCCTCAAGACCTGGTCAACTCTGAACTCTCATTCTCAACAAATGTTTCCACCTCATATTTCAAGGAGAAAAAATGAGGGCAATAAGTAAGATCTCCTTCAACATCCCTGGCCCTCTAGTCTTTTCTTTCAGACTCAGGGAATGAGAGGCTCTTCCTCTTTTTCAAAGGCCAGACACTCTCACCTCTTTTAGGGGTTAAGCAATTATTTTCTCTTTTTTCCTTCAGTGACACCCTCACTGTGCCTGGCCAATTTACATTCTTTGATAATTTTACATTGCGTTTTTCTCTTTTCCTTATTGATTTATAAAAGTTTCCCCCATGTATATTCTGTACTCTAATCTTTTGTCAGTTTTTTGAATTGCAAACATTTTCTCCTGGTCTTATCTTTTAATATTGTTTATGGTTTTTTTCTCACATGGAAATTAATTTTAGGCTGGGTGCAGTGGTTCATGCCTGTAATCCCAGCACTATGGAAGGCCAAGGTAGGTGGGCTAATCGCTTGAGGCCAGGAGTTCAAGACCAGACTGGGCAACATGGCAAAACCCTGTCTCTATTTAAAATACAAAAAAAAACCCTGGCCGCAGTGGCGTATGTCTATAGTCCCAGCTACTTGGGAGGCTAAGGCTGGAGGATCGCTTAAGTCCAGGAGTATTGGGCTGTAGTGTGTTATGCCAAAGTGGGTGTCCACACTAAGTTCGGCATCAATATGGTGACCTCCCGGGACCACCAGGTTGCCTAAGGAGGGGTGAACCAGCCCAGGTCGGAAACAGAGCAGGTCGAAACTCCCGTGCTGATCAGTAGTAGGATTGCGCCTGTGAATAGCCACTGCACTCCAGCCTGAGCAACGTGGCGAGATCTCGTCACTTAATATTAAAAAAAAAAAAAAAATCCAAAAGAATACCAAAAATATTAGCCTGGAGTGGTGGCAAGGGCCTTTAGTCCCAACTACTAGGGAGGCTGAGGTGGAAGGCTGGCTCCAGCCTGGAAAGCGGAGGTTGTAGTGAGCTAAGATAGCGCCACTGCACTCCAGCATGGGCAACAGAGTGAAGTGTGAGACCCTGTCTCAAAAGAAGGAAGGAAGAAAGGAAGGTAGGAAGAGGGGAAGAGAGGAAAGGAGGAAAAAAGAAGGGAGGGGGAAGGGAGGGATGGAAGAAAATTCTAATTTATCATCTTTATGTTCATTTATGGTTTAAGTTTTTCATGTCTTAAAATCACCTTTCCTACTCCAAAGTTATAAATGTATTCTCCTCTACTATATTCCAAAAGCTTTATTATCCTGCCTTTCACATTGAAGAGTTTAATTCACCTGATGTTTATTTATGTATATAGTGAGAAATAAAGATCTAATTTTTCCCTATATGGATAATTAATTGACGTAGCTCCGCTTATTGAATAGTCCGGCTATTTGCCGCTGCTTCGTATGTTCTATTACCAAGCTCTCCTATGTTTTGCTCTCTGTTCCACTGGATTTTATATTTATTTATGCTCTAATATCATACTGTCTTAATTTCTCCCCATTCTTATTTTCCTTTTTCAAATTTGTTTTGCCTATTCTTGGCCCTGAACTCTTGGATGGGCGTTTTGTAATCAACTGTCAAATTCCACAAAGCAGCCATTGAGATTCAGATTGTAAAATGTTAAATTAGGGAGAATTGCCTGGTTATAATATTGAGTTTCCCTCCGAGAACATGACATACCTCTTCTATTTTCTATTTGTCAAGAAAGTCTCATAATTTTTTCCATGTAAGTGTTAGACATATTTTGTTAAATCTGTTTCTGGGCACATGATGGCTTTTGTTGTGACAGCAAAATATTATATTTTCTAATTGGTTCTTGCTGATATGGAAAAACACTATAGATTTTTTTTGTTTTTGAAACGTAGTCTTGCTACCACACCCAGGCTGGAGTGCAATGGCACAGTCTCGGCTTACTGCAACCTCTGCCTCCCAGGTTCAAGTGATTCTTCTGCCTCAGCCTCCCGAGTAGCTGGAACTACATGCACGCACCACTACACTGGCTGATTTTTGTATTTTTAGTAAAGATGGGGCTTCACTATATTGGCCAGGCTGGTCTCGAACTCCTGACCTCATGTGATCCACCTGCCTTGGTCTCCCAAAGTGCTGGGATTACAGGCGTGAGCCACCACGCCAGGCCAAAAAACACTATTGATTCTTGAACATTGACTTTGTGTCCATCAACCTTGAAGAACTCTCTTATAAGTATTAAAAAAAGTCAATGATTGTCTTGAATATCCTCTGTAGACAATTATATTATTTGCATATAATGATTATTTCTTTTCTTTTAATTCCTATGTTTTTATTTCTTGTCTTACTGCATTATTTAGGACCCCCAGAACAATGTGGAATGGATATCATATCATGTCTTGTTTTTTGAAGAAAATGTTTTCATTTTTTCACCATTAAATACAATATCTGCTATAAGTTTTTGATATTTAGCATGATCTGATCTATTTCTGGTTTTCTAAGAAGAATATTTTAAAATAAATGAATGTTTTTCTATAGTTATTGAGGTGATCATTTAAGTTTCTCCATTGATTCTCCAATCAATGGAGAATAATGTATCTTAACTTCTGGGATTAAACCCCCCTTGATTATATTGTATTTTCAATGAATTGCAAATATTTTGTTTAGTTTTTGTATATGCATATTTATATGTGACACAAGCCAGTAACTTTCTGTTCTGGTCCTGCCCTTGTTTGGTTTGAATATCCTCTTTTGATAGTCAAGGGAGTTGCCTCCCTACTCATACTTCAGCTCCTTACAACTCTATTACAACAGCTTTCAAAATGGCATCTAAGAGAATAAACTGACATCTCAGTTTTTAAATTTATTTTCCTTTAAGCCCTATATTATAACACCTGTTGTAATCATTTGATGCAATTGATCACTTCCTTCTTAAAATGCATTCTTTATTTTTTATTTTATTTTATTTTGAGATGGAGATTCACTCTTGTCCCAGCTGGAGTGTAAGGGCATGATCTCGGCTTACCGCAACCTTCACCTCCTGGGTTCAAGCGATTCTCCTGCCTCAGCCTCCCAAGTAGCTGGGATTACAGGCATGCACCACCATACCTGGCTAATTTTGTATTTTTAGTAGAGACAGGGTTTCTCCAAGTTGGTCAGGCTGGTCTTGAACTCCCAACCTCAGGTGATCTGCCCACCTCGACCTCCCAAAGTGCTGGAATTACAGGCATGAGCCACCGCACCTGGCTGCATTCTTTATTTTAATACACCACTTTCCTCCTTTTCTTATACATCTCTGATCATTCCTTTTCTACCTTCCTTTGGGCTCATCTTCTCCCTGGACTCCTCCTTGACTATCACTCTACAAATGTTCCCTAAGTGATCTCAGGCATCTTCAATGTTTCAACTACCATCTGTACAGAGATGAATTCCAGTGCTGTGCTTCCAGACCTCTCCCCTGAGTTCTAGCATTTTCTGGCTTATTCTGGCTGTCCCAAAGGCACCCAGAACTTCACATGTTTAGAATGAAATTCATCGTCTTCTCCATTAAAAAAAAGTTTTGTCTCCTGTTAACACACTCTTAGCTCATGACCCTGTTATCCATACTTGTCATCTGAGAGAGAGTCCTTTGATAGTGTGTCTCCTTCATCTCGCCAATCTAATTGGTTACCATGCCCTGAGAGTTTAACTTCCTAAACATTGCTTGACCTGTTCCTACTTCTCCATCTTCACTATCCACACCTCAGATAGGCCTCTCTTCATCTTTCACTTGGTCTAGAACAAAAATTTGCTAACACATTTCCTTTGTTTTGTCTACCTCAAATACAGGTATAACCACAGGTGCAACTACAACCCCCTTCTAACTGTTCTCTCTATAAACACTGAAATAATTTATTTAAAACTCTACTCTTGCCATGCCACTTTTCTGCCTCAAAACCCGTTAGCCTTTCCACATCACAGACAAGATGGTCAATGCTTTTTACAGATGATATTCAGGGTCACCATCATCTAGTTTTTACCCTTTTCTCTAGCACATTTATAACTGTTTCCAGCAAATCAAAACTTGTAGTTTCCTATGTAGTCTTTGCATTTTTCCCCTTCCATGTCTTTGCCTATACTGTTCATTCTGGAAGCCACATCTCTGCTTCTATTTCCCTCTCCTACCCCTAACCTCAATCTAGTTTCCTTCCCATCTCTGTCTTGACTAATTATTCCCATCCTCAAAGATCCAACTCAGCTGTCAGCTTATTTAAAAAAGCTACCCCTGGGTGGGCACAGTGGCTCACATCTGTAATCCCAGTGCTTTGGGAGGATGAGGCAGGCAGGAGGATCACTTGAGCCCAAGAGTTCAGGGTTACAGTGAGCTATGATTGCACCACTTTATTTCAGCCTGGATTTCAGCCTGGGCAACAGGGCGAGACCCTGTCTCAAGGAAAAAAAAAGCCACTCCTAACTCTGATCCCTTCTAAAGCTTTCACGAAGTGCTTCTCTCTTCAGTGATCTCATAAAAGCCATAATTGTTTTTATATTTTGCACTTCCTACATTGTATCATAAGTATTGGCTTTTGTATCCCCACTGAACTACGAACTCATTGAGAGAAACAACTGGATTTTTTCATATTCAGAGTTCCAGAACCAGCAGAGTATTTGGCACAGAGTATTTGTTGAATTCAATGAATAAATGATTTAGTTGAATTAAATATGCTCTTTGAAGAAAACTTTTGGTTTTTCTATTATTATTTAAATTTTAGTTTTCACTAGCCTGCTCTTACTACATAGATTTGATAAATTTAATTTTTATTGCTCTGGCTATCCAACTCTAAAAATAATTTTAAAAACCCAGTGATCTATCACTGTGGCCAGCATGGTCTACGTTGGAGTATGGAACCACAGGAGAAAACAGAAACAAATAAAAGAGGATAGAATGATCAAAGGAGAGGATCAGAATTTAAACACACACTACCTATTGTTTTAGTCATTGGGGGCTGCTGTGACAAAGCACCACAGACCGGATGGCTTATACAAAATGAAATGCATTTCTCACAGTTCGGGAGGCTAGAAGTCCTAGATCGACATGCTGGCAAGGTTGCATTCTGGTGAGGGTCCTCTTCTGGATTGCAGACTGCTGTCTTCTCATTGAATCCTCACATGGCAGAAAGAGGGCAAGAGAGCTCTGGGGTTCTTTTCATAGGGTCACTAATTCCACTCATTAGGGCACCACCCTCATGACCTAATTAACTCCCAAAGACACTACCGTCTAATACCATTGCATTGGGGGATAGGATTTCAGCATACCGATTTGTCAGGGGGAGGACACAGACATTGTCTGTTGCACCTATCATCCCTAACTAGAGTTTTCACTAATACTAGGGTGAGCAGTGATTAATATTTATCAGCAGATTCCTATTGCCAATGGCTCTTAATCTATTTGTGAAGTCAAATACCACCTTGCAGTTTAATAAACTCACCTGGAAACTTCATCCCATGTTTTATGGGAAGTCAATGCTCTCCCAAATTCCCTGAGATTATTCCAGGCTCCCCATTCTCTTGGTACCTCTGGGTTTGATTTCTGGCTTCTGCTAAATTACCATTCTTCACTCTGCAGTATCTTGCAGCTGTTCCTTTATCTTCTTTTGGCACTGACCCAAGGATGGGTTACAGCTCCTCCTCCTTGATTTCCCATCCCAAATTCATGAGAGGCAGCTGTGTGTGGTAGACTGTTCCTGGCAATTCAAAGATAATGTTTGCCATATAGGGAGGCTACATGGCAAATATGCAGTACTCTTTAGCAGCCAATTTAAAACTGAAAACTTGATTTCCTTGTTCTATTTCCACCAACCCAAATGTAAGCTTCCTGACATTTTGCTCAGCCTCCTCTCCCACTCTGCCTCCTCCCATACCTCTTCTCTCTTCTTCCCATATCTCCCAACAATTGTTTCTGCAGAATGATTTTGTGATTTTTTTTTCTACTCTTGGCTCTGCAGAATATGATTTTGTGATCTTTTGGTTGTTTTTCTTTCTGAACCCATACAGAGCCTCACCTAGCACCCCTTAGGCATCGCTCAAGATATTATTCTAAATAGAGACAATTCCTTACCTAAAAAGAAGAACTCATGTACCAGTTTACAAAATGATCATTTCTATTTTCCACTACATTTCTGTTTAGAGTGTGTATATATTTGTGCCTCAGCTAACTATTTAATACATTCAACCTAGATCACTTTAATCCATGTGATTATTTCTTCTTATCTAAATATTTTGTTTTGTCATAAGATCTTAACACTTTGAGTCCAGGCACAGTGGCATATGCTTGTAATCTTAGCACTTTGGGAAGCTAAGGTGGGTGAATTGCTTAAACCCAGGAGTTTGAGACTAGTCTGTGCAACATGTTGAGACTCCTGGCTCTACAAAAATAAAAATAAAAATCAGCTGGGCATGGTGGCACATGCCTGTAGTCCTAGCTGCTTGGGAGGCTGAGGCAGGAGGATTGCTTGAGCCCAGGAGGTTGAGGCTGCAGTGAGCTATGATGGAGTTACTGCACTCAGCCTGGGTGACAGAGCAAGACTCTACCCCTAAACAAAACAAAACACTTCTAGTTGTAGCTAATGATTGGTGCCTGAACCAGGTGATACTAAGCAACATGGATTTTCACCCCAGTGTTCAGGTTGGAACAATCAAAGTAGTAGTTTTTAAGAATTATGTCTGAACTAGGCCTGAAGTATTCTCAACTTATTCCCTTTAAATACATGTATATGTGGCCAATCTGAATGGAATGCTTCCGAACAACAGCAAATATTGATGATGCCTGAACTTTTATAATCCCAGAGATCCCCTCCCTCTTTTGCAAATACCTGAATTCATTCCTTCCGGCAAATATCTGTTAGGAGCCTACTGTGAGTTGAACACTACGGGAAACCCTGAGGACTAATGCAGAAGAGTGGAACTCTCTGCTCTTGTGGAGCTTATATTCTAGGGAAAAACATGGTTGATAGGAAGGAAATTGAAAGTTACATACAGTGGTAAGTTCTATGAAGAAAGTCAACATGGTGACTTAATAAAGAACAAGCAGTAGGTCGAGGGAGGTACTCCTGACAGGGTAGTTTGAGATATCTTCCTTGAGCCTTGCTTGATCTGAAAAAAAGAAAAGGATGGGAGACCAGTTAAGAGGCTATTGCATATGCATTCATTGTGACCAAAAAAAAGAGAAAAAGGCTGTTGCAATAGTCTTGGAAAAAGATGATAGTGGCTTGGACTAGGGTTGTGGCATTTGAAAGAGAAGAAAGGAGATATAGTCAACATATATTTTGGAGGTAGACTCACAGTAATATTTGCTGGTGGATTATATATATGGGATGTGAAAAACCAAATCAGGGATAACTTCTGTGTTTGTGGCTTGGGAGACTATATAGTTCATTTTGACACTGAGATGAAGAAGACTAGAAGAAGAACAGGTTTGAGTCAGTGTTCCATTATGGACCTATAAGTTTGAAATGTCTCTTGGACTTTGAAATAGAGATACTGGTTTTATGAATCTGGAGTCCTGGGGAAAGGTTAACGCTGTGATATGGTGTGGCTCTGTGTCCCCACCCAAACCTCAACTTGTAGCTCCGGTAATTCTCATGTGTTGTGGGAGGGACCCAATGGGAGATGACTGAATCATGGGGATGGGTCTTTCCCGTGATGTTCTTGCAATAGTGAATGAATCTCACGAGATCTGATGGTTTTAAAAAATGGGAGTTTCTCTGCACAAGCTCTCTGTCTTTGCTTGCTGCCCTCTACATAAGATGCGACTTGCTCCTCCTTGCCTTCTGGCACGATTGTGAGGCCTCCCCAGCCTTGTGGAACTGTAAGTCCAATAAACCTCTTTCTTTTGTTAATTGTTCAGTCTCTGGTATGTTTTTATCAGCAGCATGAAAATGGACTAATGCAGGCTGGAAATACATATTCGGAGTAGTCAGCACACAGATGCTATTTAAAGTCACAGAATTGAATGTGCTTTCTTAAGGAGAGAGTTATACTTAGAGAAGAAGGCCCAAGACTGAGCACAGAGGTACTCCAACATTTAGAGGTCAGGTAGAAAAAAAGGAGACAGAAAAGGACTGAGAAGGAGTGGACAGTGAGGCAGGATGAAGCCAAGAGAGTGTGGTGCCTTGAAAGTCAGGGAAGAGTTGGTCAGCAATTAAGTGAGGGACAGAGAGACATGTCCACTATGTATTGTATACCTAGAGCAAGAATCTCCCCAGTCTATAAGCATTCTTAGCCTGAAAATAGAAATTAGGAAGGATTTATCTCATCAACCCTTTCAGGAAAGATTTTGCATCCTAATTGGGTGTCTGAAGAGGCATCAGATCAGGGCATGAGCATGTGTTATGGGTTTTTCCAGGCTTGTGATTGAACATGCAATGGTAGTCAGTGAACATGTGGCTCTGGGCTATCTCAATGCTGACATAAGTGTGTTGGCTGATTGTTAGTAGATAATTACAAAAGATCTTTGTGATGAGAGCAAAGTGTAAAGACATGATTATAAAATTAGTATGGGAGTTTCACAATTTCCCTGGTGAAAGCAGGATTATCTTTGTTAAGTTGTATCCAATTCCTTTTTGCAGAAGACATTGATCACTAGGAGTAAGGAATGGTACCTCTTTATCATTCTTTTGGGGTCCCTGTGGGTAAATCTAGCTCCAAGTTGAAAGTAGAAGCATTGGTGGTGAAAAGAAACACAACTTTTCATTTTTACATTGCTGTAAACAGTAATGACATTCTAGAAACCATTCCTGTTATGGCAAGTCCTCTGCCAATGTAGGATACAGCCATTTTGATATACGCTGTTTTATCATAGGCAGTTTGCTGACACACAGCTTTGGCACAGTCGTTTTGATGCCAAGAACATCTTGCTGTGGCTGCCTTGATGTGGCTGTTTTGATATGGGAACATTTTGACTCTGCCTAAAAACAAACCCATAAACTTCTGCTTAGAAAAAAGCATTATTAAGTAATGTGCCTGAGAGATATCTTAATCCATTCCCTGAGCCCCTCTCACCTTTAGCCCCCACCAATAGAAGCCAGATTGCAGAGGGAAACAGGGGGACCCTTGAAAGGAAAACAAATTACGATAGGTGAGGGGAGAGACTGGAACAGGGAACCTGACCTGGCAACACCACCTGAAGGAAAAGAAAGATGGTTCTAGAAAAGTCTAACTGTTTTCAAACCCATCCTGACACAGCTCCTTGAAGAAGTCATCCAACACATTCATAGGACACCAAAAGGGGATCAAGGGGCTCTGCTGTAAGACAAACCCCACTCCCACTCAAGAGCTCACAGAAGCCGGGCATGACATTTCTCTGACAAGACATGTACCACTGAATGAAGAACAGCACCATTGAGCAGAAAGGTTTAAAAAGCCACAGCACTGCACACCCAAACATGAGGCAGCAATGGCAGGCTGCCAAGTGACAGAGGTGGGCGTGGAGAAATCAGATGATTGAGTTTGGGGTTGATCTAGAGTTGACATTTTGTCATTCAGGTGTAACTAGACACTAGGGCAAGGAAAGTAACGTGCTTCAGGCCCATTGTCCCACTTATACCACTCGGGATCTAAAGTGTCCTATCTTGTTGTCCCTAGTAGTTGGAAAGAGAATATAAATTGCCTTCCTGTAAAGTAAATCCTTTTCCTCTCTAATAATTCTCCCTTTAAGCAACAATAGAACTGAAACATTTACTCTGGGAAGCCAATTAAATCATTAATATGATTAATGGTATAATTTCTCTAGTACTAGGTATTCATATCACTTAAGCTCATGAAATAAAATATTAAATATTTCAAAAAGATGAATCTCTGTCTATTTCTGTCACCATTATCTCTTTAAATATTTGAAATGTCATTTAATTGAATTTTAAAATGTTCATGGAGAGTATTGAATGATAGGTAATAGGAAAATCTATATAGTGCACATGATTTGCTTTATGGAAATATTAATTTCTCCTCTCTCCAAAGCCATTTACTTCATCTTCCACTGCAAGGATTTTCTGTTTTCTTTTCATTTCAGTCTGATCTAAATCCTCTGATTTTAATTTAGGTCAGCAAATACATATTAAATACTACCAGTCACTTTGCTAGGTACTACAGAAAAAGAAAATATGAATAAGAAATATTTCCTGCCTTCAGGGACTATATTGAGGGAGATATATTTGACTTTTTACAAAACACAAAATAAACAGAGATATCACTGGCCGATTTTCTTATGCATTTAAATAGCATCTGATACACTTCAGGTGTGGTAAGCTAGCACAATCAAAATTATTTGGGACCGCAATGACTGAGGCAATTAAACCCTATTTGAAGGAGGAAAAGGGAAATGACATTTCACTCTAGGAGCCTACTCTGTGGTAAGCACTGTGCTAAATACTTTATGTAAATTACCTCATTTAGTACTCCTAACAGCGCAGTTTTACATAGGATGAAACAACAGCCCAGTAACATTAGGTAATTTTCCCAAGTCACAGAGCTCATTTGGTATGAAGGCCAAATTCAAACCTAGCGGAAGCCATAATCTTTTCAGTCACCTCAAGGAAGGTTAGTGGTATGGGTTACAATTGAGTTAAGACGACAATTGGCAGCTTCTGATTTAGACCGGACTCTAATGTTTGAAAGAAAGACTTAGGGTTATTAAAACTTTATGAACAGGAGTAAAACAAATAGTAGCCATAGTCAATCTAGAGCCACCACTGAGCAATTGGTGGGTACGTGATCACAGAGATCAAAATGGCAATTTGCACACATGAACAGTGTCCAAGTTGTTAGTGAAAGTAACAAAAAAGTAATAAAAACATGTTTACCTTTCAAAATGACTGTACCCATCCTTTAGCTTCTTGAATCTATAATAGAAAGTTACCTTTTATTGCAATGAGAAAAATTAATAATCATAATAACAACATCTATTGAATACTTACTAATGCTGGGCTTCTTGCTAAATACATCTGCCCTACATACGTATAGAATAGAGGTTGAGATCATGATTGACAACAAGATTCAGCAGGTTCAAATCTTGTTTTCACCACATGTTAGTTATTACCCTCCCCAAGTTACTCAACCTCTCTGGGCCTCAATTTCTTCATCTAAAAAGTGAGAATGCGATAAATAAACACCTGGTAAAAGTTAGCGATTACGCAGGTGGAATATGTTTAGCTGCTGCCCCAATTGGAAAGGGGGTTTTCTTAGTACACTGGCTCATCGTAAGTTCGGGCTTTCTTCTTTTAGGCTCTCTGCAAGGTAGGGGTCATGCACATGGCGTAAGCAGGACCAAGCAAAGTCTCAGAGCATGGGGGCCATCACTCCTGCTGGAAGGTCTTTGTGTGATGAGAGGATGTCTGTTGTAGAAGAGACACCCTTCACTAATGCCAAACCTAAGTTGAGAGCCACAGGTGCCGAGCAAAACTCAGGGAAGTCAGGCAATCTGATCCCACTTGTGCCTGGCTTCTCCAACAATACCCAGCATGATATCTGTGATAGCCAGCCTCTGAAATAATTCCCAATGATCACCATCTCCTAGTAGTCTCTTTCTCATGCAAATCCCTTCCATATTGTACCAGGGATGATTACATAAGACAGAAGAGGCCAGGTACGGTGGCTCATGCCTGTAATCCCAGCTCTTTGGCAGGCAAAAGTGGGCAGATCACGAGGTCAGGAGATCAAGGGCATCCTGGGTAACACGGTGAAACCCTGTCTCTACTAAAAATACAAAAAAAAAAAAAAAATTAGCTGGGCATGTAGTCCCAGATACTCAAGAGGCTGAGGCTGGAGAATTGCTTGAACCCAGGAGTCAGAGGTGCAGTGAGCCAAGATCGCACCACTGCACTCTAGCCTGGGTGACAGAGTGAGACTCTAAGGAAAAAAAAAAAAAGAGGAATGTGGCAGAAATGATGGTATGACATCTATGATGAAGTAATAAAAGATACGGTTGCTTCCATCTTGGTCTCTTTTCTGTCTTCGCTCCTGGTCTTTCCTCTCCTGTCCTCTCTTTTAGATCACTCACTTTGGGGAAAGCCAGCTACTATGCCTTGAACATCCGTATGGAGAGGCCCATGTGGTGAGAAACTGAAGCCTCCTGCTAACAGCCATATAAGCGAACTTGAAGCAGGTCCTACAGTTCCAATCAAGCCTGTAGATGACTGCAAACAGCCAGTGGCTTGACTGTAATCTCATGAGACACTCAGAGCTACAAACACCCAGTTAAGCCCCTTTCAGACTCCTGACCCCTGACATTGTGATATAATAAATGTTTGTTTTCTTTGACTACTAAGTTTTGGGGTAAATTGTTACAGAGCAATGATAACTAACAGAGTGCCCCCTTTGCTGAGCTGTCCCCTCATTCTTATGGGCTTGGTTCTGTTGAAGTCTGGACTTCTCTCCAGTGACTCAGACACATACACATACACACACACTCTCTATCAGCTTCTTTCTTTTCTCTCCAGAAAGGAGGGAGTCTTTTCTACTCTTCGGGGACCATCAGTTGTCTCACAGACAATTCATCCCTTGCTATTGGCTTAAAATGTATCTTCTGACATCCTTTTCTTAATGGGTTTAGGGGTTCTTAAATCAGGAAGATTCCTTTTGCTTTTTATTTTCCCACCAGTTCCACTCCCACCTCTGCCCTATTTTACATCAAAGAATATACCACAAGGAACAGTTCCAGGAAGAAAATTAGTTAATAACTTAAAAGTTAATATATCAAAAATATTACACCAAATAATATCATCTCCTTTAATAACCCTATGAGGTAAGTGTTCTTATCGTGCCCATTTTACAAGTAAAAAGTTACCTTGCTTTTGATCACATGGATGGTAGGTGGCCCAACCAGGATTGAACCCTCAGGGTGACTGCCTCCAGAGTCTGCGCTTTTAACTATCAAGTAATTCTTTTTTTTTTTTTTTGAGACAGAGTTTAGCTCTGTCGCCCAGGTTGTAGTGGCACGATCTCAGCTCACTACCACTTCTGCCTCCTGGGTTCAAGCAATTCTCCTGACTCAACCTTCTGAGTATCTGGGATTACAGGCACCTACCACCATGCCAGGCTAATTTTTGTATTTTTAGTAGAAAAAGGGTTTCACCATGTTGGCCAGGCTGGTCTCGAACTCCTGACCTTAGGTGTTCCACCAATCTTGGCCTCCCAAAGTGCTGGGATTATAGGCATAAGCCACCTCACCCAGCCAACTATCAAGTAATTCTACCTCCTTATATTAGTTATACCAACATAGTAACTTTAGAATCTAAAGAAAAGATGATATTTGTGGAGTCTGCATATTTACTGTAAATATATCACTTATAATGAATCATTAATTAATGTTAATTTCAGGAAATGTTTTTTAGGCTATGTCCCAACAAAGAACTGACATGTCTACATATGTTTCAAACTTATTTGTGGAGTAGGATACAGTACTTTCCCAGGCAAGGTTCTGGGTCTCATACAAAGCAGGGAATTTCTCTAAGAGTCTGTCACAGTGAAGGAAGTTCTCCGACTTTACCCCAGACCCAGCTGTGCCCCTTGTAACATGTTCCCTTTCTTTTTTCAAAGCAGCATTCTCTCATCTTCTCCACTCTTCAAAAATCTTCAATCATCCCTCCCACTCACAAACATCAATCATGTCCCCATCACTCTCAGCAAATGAGTCAACACCCACTGATAGGGAAAACACAAGCCACCTGACAATAACCACTTCAACTTCCCACCACATGCTAAAGCCTGGCTTCCCACCAGACTATGGAAGCATTCCTCTTTTCTGCAGCTAAAGCCCCTGCCTGTTCTTTGGATCCCAAACTCTTACTTTCTCAGGAATCTTGCCCTATTGATTTCTCCCTCTCTCTTCCTTCTTCATCTTTTCCCCTCCTACGATATTATTTCAATATTTAAAATGCTCAAATCTCTGCTTAGAAAATGCAAAACAAACAAAAGCCCTCCCATGGCCTCTGCTCTTTCTCTCTTCCCCTTTTCAGCCAGTTTTCAGGAATTGTCTACAGTTGGCATCACTACTTCCCTGCCTCCCACTCACTCCTCACCCCACCACATTTCAGCTTATGCCATCAACACTTCTCTCAATCTGTTATCACCAAGGGCACCGATAAACTCCCTGTTGCAAAATCCCAGGGATACTGTTCACTCTGTTTATTTCTTCCCCTCTCAATGTTTGACACTACTGTTCACCATCTCTTGAGCTGCTCTCTTTGCTTGGCTGGATTTTCTTTCTACGTCTCTGGCTGTGCTTTTTGTTATGTGCTCCTCTTCCACTTGCCACATTTTCCCCTTGGCATTCTGTACTGGGGCATCTTCTTTTCTCAGTCTACACACTTTCCCTGGATGGGATCATCTATTCTTTTGGCCTAAATTACCATCTATTTGCCTCTGACTCCCATATTTTAATTCTGGCCTAGATATCCCTGATAAGCTTTATACCGAAAATATGTACATATCAACCTGTCTTCTGGACATTTCCACTTAGAAATCCTACAGCAGGGGTCCCCAACCCACAGTACTTGGACTGGTACCGGTCCATGACAAGTTAGGAACCGGGCCGCACAGCAGGAGGTGAGCAGCACAGTGAGCCCCCCGTTACTGCCTTCTGTCAGATTAGTAGGGAAATTAGATTCTCATAGGAACACCCACCCTATTGTGAACTGTGCATGCAAGGGTTGCACGCTCCCTGTGAGAATCTAACTAATGTGTGATGATGTGAGGTGGAACAGTTTCATCCTAAAGCCATCCCTCCACCCCACCAACGAAACCGGTCCCTGGTGCCAAAAAAGTTGGGGCTGTCCTACAGGAACTTCAAACTCGATTGCTTCAAATTCACCTGCTTTTGCTTCCCAAACTGCTCTTTCTCTTGGGTTTCCATACAACCAGTTGCCTAAGCCTAAAATGTGGGTGTCCTTCCTAAATTATTCTCCCTCATATGTGCCCTATTCCTTTTTTTTTTTTTTTTTGAATAGGGTGTCTCTGTCACTCAGGCTGGAATGCAGTGGCACAATCATAGCTCACTGCAGCCTTGACCTTCTGGGCTCAAACGATCCTCCCACCTTAGCCTCCAGAGAAGCTGGGACCATGAGTGTATGCCACTACCCTCAGCTAGCTTTCAATTATTATTATTTTTTTTTAGGAGATGGGGGTCTCTTGCTAAGTTGCCCCAGCTGGTCTGAAACTTCTGGCCTCAGATGATCTTCCCACCTCAGCCTCCCAGAGTGCTGGGATTGCAGGTGTGAGCCTCCAGCCCATTTCTAACTAAGTTTGACAATTATATATCTTAAAGATGCCTGGAATCCATCCACTCTTTCCATGTTTACTACCACTGTCCAGACCAAGTCCTCATCTCCCCTCCCGACCAATCTTGCGTCCAGTGTTGTCAGTCTTGTCCTTCCCTAACTCATTCTCTATCCTGCAGTCAGAGTGATCTTTTCTTGAGAAACTGTCCTGCCTTGTCATCTAGGCTGAAGTGCAGTGGTGTGATCATGGCTTACTGCAGCCCTGACATCCCAGATTTAAACAATCCTCCCACCTCAGCCCCCAAGCAGCTGGGACCACGGGTGCACAACACCACACTTGGCTAATTTGTAACTTTCATTTTTTTGTAGAGACAGGGTGTTGTCATATTGCCCAGGCTGGTCTTGAACTCTTGGGCTCAAGTGGTCCTCCTGCCTTGGCCTACCAAAATGCTGGGATTACAAGAATGAGCCACTGCATTTGGCCCAGAATGATCTTCATAAGTATAAATCCTTCCGAGAAGAGCTCTGAATTTTTGGTGTGGCATGTGTGGCCTCTCATAACCCGGCCATCTCTTAACAAGCTTTCCTTTGTTCCCTTCCCACTGCAGTCTTCTATCCAGCCTTGATGAACTGAGTCTGGATTTTCTGCCACAAAGCTGCCCTTAGTCTCAATAAGATAAAGTCTTGCTAACTCTTCCTCTGGGTTACCTGCTCTTCTCTATCAACCTCTATGGTGTCTATGTTTCTACCTACTGCGGATGAAGTTAAAGTACTTTCTCAGATATACTCTTGAGTCTCACACAAAGCAGGCCATTTGTCTAAAAACATATGTCATGATGGTGGGTAGCTTGGGTCAACATGTCTCTTAAATGTTTCCCTGTTTTTCTACACCTGCTTCTATCATAGTTCATATTTGTCTTCTCTCTTTAAGCCTCAAGGCATGTGAGGCCATGGCAATCAAGTACAGCAGGTCCTCAAATAATATTGTTTTGTTCAACATAATTCATTATAATGTTGATGAGAAAAATAATTGATTCTCAGACTCAATAATTGATTCACAGGTTACTGTCTGTGTGGAGTGTGCACACTCTCCCATGTCTTCCTGAGGTTTCTGGGTACTCCAGTTTCCTGCCACATCCCAAAGATGTGCATGTTAGGTGAACTGGCATGTCAAAATGGTCCCAGTGTGCGTGAACACGGGTGTGTGTATGACAGCTCCCTGACGTGGAATGGGGTCCTGCCCAGGGTGGATTTGACTTTGCCCCCTGAGCTGCTGGAACAGGCCCTGACCATCCACCAACCTTAGCTGAAATAAGCAGGTTGTAAAATGAATGAATACAAATTACTGCAAAAAACAAACATTCAGTCAGGCACAATGGCTCATGTCTGTAATCTCAGCACTTTGAAGAGCCAAGGCAGGAGGACGGCTTGAAGCTAGGAGTTAGAGACCAGCCTGGCTAACAAAGCAATACCTCATCTCTACAAAAATAAAAACTAAAAAAACCCAGCAAGGTGCCGTGGTATGTGCCTGTAGTCCCAACTACTTGGGAGGCTGAAGCGGGAGGATCACTTGAGCTCCGGAGTTCAAGGCTGCAGTGAGCTATGATCATACCACTTCACTCCGGCCAGGGCAACAGAACGAGATCCCATCACTAAATAGATAAATAAATATTCCTAAAGTCAACGATAATCATACAAATGCATGATAATAAAGGAGGTGTTAGGAAAGTACTTAGTGAGCCCACCATATTCATTACTGTTTGTGTTTGACCTTTGTGGTGGAAGGAAGTGCTCCTTATAATTTTTGCTTTGCAAACATTTATTCCTTGATTTAACCCACCACCAAAATAACTGCTGTCACTCACTAGTTAACCAAAAATTGAGTTAATAAGTATCTTACTTGTTTTTATTTCTCTTTCTTTAATGTCTATATAGTTCACACTTATTTCAATCTTTAATATTAGAAGAGTTTGGGGTCCTTAGTTAGAAGTTTGGTGAGGTTTGTGATCAGAAATGTGCCTTAGGAAGTTAACTCTTATTTGTATCAATTAGCCTACAGCAAAATTGGTTTTGGTATGTATCATTCTGCTTAAAGTTGCAATTTCCAACTAAAAGAGGACTTACTGCACAATTGGTTAAAAATTGAGGCTCTAGAATAAGATTGCCTGGGTTCAAATCCAAGATCTGCAATATCCTGTTACTGTGATCTTACACAACTTGCAAATTTGTGCCTCAGTTTTCTCATCTGCAAAATGGAGATTATATTGATAACTATCTCATGGGCTTGTTGTGAGAATTCAATGAGAAAATCTAAGTAAAGCATTTAGAATGGTGCCTGGAATATAGCAAATATTCAATGAGTCTTGGCTGTCATTATTATTATTATTATTATTTTGAGACAGGGTGTTGCTCTATAGCTCAGGCTGGAGTGCAGTGGTGCAATCATGGCTTACTACAGCCTCAACCACCTGGGCTCAAGTGATCCTCCTGCTTCAGTCTCCTGAGTCGCTGGGACTACAGGCATGCACCACCATGCCCAGCTCTTTTTTTTTTTTTTTTTTTTTGGTAAAGACGGGGTCTCCCTGTGTTGCCCAGGCTAGTCTCAAATTCCTGGGCTCAAACTATCCTCTCACTCAGCCTCCCAATGTGCTGAGATTACAGGCTTGAGCCACCATGCCCAGCCTGCTGTTATTACTTCTAAAGTCAGATACTGCATCATTTATCCCCACATGGCTATTTACTCATTATTTATAAAATGAATGTTTGTGTCTTAAACCAAAATTCTTAACATTCACCCAAAAGTGAATATTAAGCATCTTGCATAAAAATTACACCAACTTGGTTGCTGGTCACTTGGAGCTTTTTGAAAATGAGGTCATTCTATTTCTACCCAAGCACTCAGGGAATTGTATTCCCCTGAGGAAGGAGGTCTGAATCAAACAGGACTCAAGGTTCCTGAAGTCGTCATGACTGAGTCTGAGGTAATGTCTTCTTTACATAATGTGACTGCTAAAAGCAAGTTAACATTAAGATAACTGTTATAGTTTGTTTCCCAGTAATTTAAGATGACTGGGCCCTCAGTTCTCCCAGCGTTGCAGACACCTGCAATCCTACGCATCCTGCCCCAGGAGAGGGCTGGGTTCTGCAGGTGCTTTCCTTTTCCAGAGTTACAGAAGCCAGGCCTCAGTTCAAGCGTCACAAGCTTGTGATTTAAAAGTCAAGTTTTAATAATAGAAGTAGTGTCTTTACATGCTTAGTTTGTTTGGTCGGGGGAGAGAAAGAAACAGAATAAAATTGTGTAACAGTGTTGGATTTGTTTCCAAGGACACAATGTAAGAGGGAACTGAGGTGACTTAAGAGAAGTTTCAGAGTAGGAGGAAAAGCTGGCACAGTCATATTTATAGCACCAACCTGACACGAATATATGTAAATAAACAATTGTGCATCCCACTCTTATTACTGCTTGTCTTCCTTACCGGCCTCCTTCCTCTTGTGGGAATAGACAGACACCGAGAAGGTGTTTCTGTCTTCATAAAGAAAGACTGGCATCCAGGGAAATGACCTTGATAGACAACTATAACATAGTATTAATCAGAACAAATCGCTCTTCATTGTGCCCCCTTCCCAATATCCCAAAGCAACCCCAGAAGAGAGGCAAAAAAAAAAAAGCACAGGTGCACACTTATTGGCCATCTAACAAGTGTGCAAATAAAGGTAAAATATTCTAACACGGTCTGAAAATGACCCAAGTCCTGCCTCCAAAGACAGTGATTTTTAAAGATTGGCTAAATCCTAACAGATTTCACAGGCAGTGCCTCTCCAGGTGGTTTCTGTCTTGGTATCACAGAGCAAGGTGTTAAGGAAGATAAAGTCAGGGATTTAATCCACATATAACTAGACACCTTTGCTCTTTGTATACAGTGACACAACTTTTACTCCTAGGATAGCTCTCTTGCAAAGAGCTGTGCTCCAGAGAGTCTGGGGCAGAAAGGGAAAATGAAAAATGAGTACCCGCCTATTGTCAATAATGGGAAAACAAAGTACCAACTCACGATCACAGCCTATTGGCAATAAGAGTGGCACATTACATTACTTTACTCTCATTGGACCTGAGCATTAATTTTTAGGTCAAGTGAATACTTGATTTCAAAAAGACCGGTATTCTAAACGTCGCCCAAATAAATGTCCTCAAATAGATGTTCCTGCCAGTGCAAAACATATTTTCTGCGTGAAGGTTGAACACAGAAAGGGGAGCCCCTTGTTGCTGCTTGCATAAGAGCCTCTGTGGACAATTTAGCTGCTGTTTTACAAGTCAAAGCTGGCCTTTCACAGGCAGCATTGGTGCCTCCATGTGAGACTGGAAAATTGAGCTGCTCTTTCTCTGCCTCTAGTGACCTGCTGAGTAATAAAGGTTTGTGGAGTTGCTTTGTTTCTTTCTCTTTTTTGCTGTTTTAAAATCGGAACTAGGCTGACAGTCTTCATGAGGAGGGTGGGAAGGGCAAGGGCAAGTTAAAATCGACCTCCAGCTCCCTGGGGAAGGAAGGAAGAAGCTGAGAGGCTCATTCCGGTCAGCAGGTGTGAGTCAGGCACACAGGGAGCAGCAAAATTGAGTAAGAAGGTGCCATTTTGTCGTCAATGTTCCCACCACCACTGCACAGAAATAAATAGTTTGAGAAAATAATCCAGCATGAAAGAAAGAACTGGTTGGGAGTCAGACAGAATAGAGTCCCCATGGAACGCTGCTTCATTATGCAATCCTTCCTTTCACCAGGGGATTCCAACTTTTGGTGGAACCAATTTGACAAGCAAGGGCTGACAGCCTGGGAACCAGCAAAGCTGGCCTCCAAAGTGATTAGTCACTTTGAAGCTCAGTCCTACCATTGAATTGTTAGTTGGTATAAGAAGGAGAACTCGGTTAGCATTGAGTCTCAGTTTTGAAATCTGGAAACTGGGATCAGTATCTTCACCAACAGATGAATGTTCCTAAGTAATGCCTGGGTTGGAGACACCACCATTCCCCTTTTTAACTATTCCCACAAATCTTCCTGGAGACACTCTTTTCTCTTCCTGTGTATTTTACACTGAAGGTTTGCCCTTCCCTCTCTGCTCACTGCTGGAGGGATGGTGAATGGCTTAATGTTTAGAGAGCCCACACTAGATTAGCTTCAAACGAACCTCAGGACAGAATTGTCCCATAAATGGCTATGTGTGTCACCAATTTCATAATGGGAGAGACTGGAAATTAACCTGGCAGCTTTCTTCTATTCTTTGTCATTTTTGTATGCTTCTGTTTTAATTGTTTAGTAAGTTATGCATAGTTCATTCAGAAGATATTTTGAAAGGAGGACCTAAAGTATAGTTCATCCCAGGAGTGGGAAAGCTGTCTATAATTCCTTTCACTGGTTTCATTATAAAGTTCAGAATTTTAAACCCAGAACTCTAACAACTATTATTTTACAATTCAGTGGCTCTCCATGGAATATATATTTTTGGACCCCCACTCCAGACCTGCTAAAGAAGAATCTCTCGGGATCTTGTGCAAGTATAATTGTGAAGGTGTCCCATGTAACTCTGATGAACACACTTGGATAAGAACCACAGATAAGTTACTTGGATCATCTGCGCCCCAAGTGACCCTGGTGCACCCTTCCCTTTCTCCACTGATGCTTTTTCCTTCCTGTCGGTTGCTCAGGCCAAAAGCTTTGCAGTTGTCCTTGATTTAACTCTGACTCTTGCATTCCACATCTAACCTATCAGCAAATCTTGTTGGCTCTATTTTCAAAAATATATATATGTTTATATACCTAAGACTAATCACTTTTGCTGATACACTATCCCAGTCTATTTTCTACAAGACAGCCAGCATAGTTCTGTTAAAATTTAAATGAAATCCCTTTGTTCCTTTGCTCAAAATCTCCCATGGTTCCCTCTTTTGCTCAGAGTCAAAGGCAAAGACCTTACCATGGCGCACAGGACTCTGCTGAGCTGGAGTGTGTCGCCTCTCTGCACTCTCCTCCAGTGCTCTCCTACTCCAGCCATAGCAGCCTCCTGATTGTTCTAGGTACATTCTCATCTCAGTTCCTCTGCATTGGCTCTTCTCTGTTTTGGAAAAATTCTTCTCTGCAGATGTCTACATGGTGAACTCCATCACTTCACTCATTCATTCATTCATTCATTCGAGACAGGGTCTTGCTATGTTACCCAGACTGGTCTTGAACTCCTGGCCTCAAGTGATCCTTCCACCTCTGTCTCCTGAGTAGCTGAGATTACAGGTGCAAGCCCACTGCACCCAGCTTTCTATCACTTCCATCGAGTCTTTGTTCAACTGTCACCTCAATGAGCACCTCATGGTTACCCTGACCACCTTAATTGAATTGCAGCCTGCCTCCTTCACTGCAACTCTCCCAATTGCCCTGATTTTGATCTACATTTTTCCCCCAAAGCATTTATCAGCTTTTAGTATATTACATAACCTACTTATTGTTCTTTATTTTATCTTCCTCATCTAGACTATAAGCCCCACAAGGGCAGGAATCCGTGTTTGTTTCATCCACTAATATATCTGAAGCACCCAGAACAGTAACTATCTTGTGGCCAATGCTTAATAAATATTTGTAGCTTTTGATACATAAAGATTTTTAAATCCAGAGAGAGCAAACCAGGTAAGTGATACACCTTACAAAATGCCGCCTCAACATGCTTGCTCCTAATTGGGTTTGCTACTATGGAGACAATCATAGCTTATGTATTTTAAGACTTTTGTGGTGCTATATCTTCCAAATGCCATAAAATATGCTACTCCTGTTTTGGAAATCAAGAACTAAGAGTTGTTGAACTACTTCGACACGAACAACTCACAACCAAATCTATATATTTGCTGGAGATTTCACTTTAGCAGCACACCTGCATGTTTGGGGTGAAATTAAATAAGGTATTAGTCTTGTGACCTCCAGTGTCTACCCGGTCAATAGCAGTTAAAAGTCAAATTGTCAGACGGTCCTTTTCTGAAGTGAGTTAGGAACAGAAACTCAAATGCCAAAAAAGAGAGAGAGAAAGAGAGAGGGAGGGAGGGAGAGATTATACTTCACGTATCTATTTTTGTGTTATAGGGCTTCATCACAATCTCCACCTAAAATGGTTAACAAAGAAGGACAGAGAGATCTCAGCAGCCCTCACTTACCCCTGGTAGAAACCACGGTCTTGGAAAGCCCTCCGCCTTCCCCCCTCACAGGACAATGCTCTTAATTAGCTTCACCATATTTCCCAGAGAACAAAAGCTCCCCACCCCTTACAGGAAAAGCTTTTGCAGGAGATATCTCACTGGGGAAGCGCCAGGCACACAACAGGGAGAGGAGAACATACAGGCTGTTCTGAGCTCTGCAAAGAGACACAAACTCTGGATTCTCTAGGGAGTCTCAGAGGTTAACCCGGTGCATTTTTTCTCCACGTGACAAGCATGTGCTTCACATACCCTGAGGTGGCCAACTTCAGAGGGCCCTTTTCCTCCTCTCTCCTTCAGTCACTAGCTGGGGGGCTGGGGTTAGAAACTTTGGGGGTGGCAAAATAAATGGGAATAATCTTTAGAACTGAGTATCTGAGAAGTAGTAGGGGAGGAACAGGGAGTTTATTTCAGGTGACAGACATAGAGCAGGCCCCTATTTTTTTTTTTTTTCCTGACACTAATAATATTTCTGGAACGAGGATGCTTGAATCGTATGTCTCTTCATACCACTGTGTGGGAAATCTCAGTTATGAGCCTGACAATCAAAGAGATGGTGCTTTTAAGACTTGGTAGGGGGGGCTTGCAGAGGCATCTAGAAGCATGCTGGGGGGAGGCTTGTCAGGGGCAATGTGATTACAAGCAAAAAGGGCAATTAAGGAAGAAAAAGACTGCTTTACCGTAGCCTGTTTGGGGCCAGAGAAGATGGGGCTGGAAAGTCTTCTCTCAACAGTGTTGTTCCACCCGTTAAACGTGTTTTTTTAAAAACAGAGGAAAGAAAAAATCTTGTTTAAGTGCCTCTTCCTGGTCAGTTCACTGTCAGGAAAGGAAAATCCAAAAGCTCAAATATTCTATTTTTGTGTCCAGAGCCTCCAGCCCCTGTGCACAGACTCTTCCTCACGCTGAAGGAAAGGAAACTGGGTGGGAGGCCTCCCTGTCACAGAGGCTGGAATTGAGGAACCTGTGTCACTCCAAGGCCTGTTCTCTATACATACGGCTTCCATTTTAGGAAATGAGGATATAATGCAAGCAGCTTTCGGATTGGCCTGTGGGTAGAGTTAGTGGTTTAAAAAAAAGTCTGTCTCAAAAAAAACACAAACATTAATACAAAAAAAAAAAAAAATAGCCAGGCGCAGTGGCTGGGCACCTGTAATCCCAGCTACTAAGGAGGCTGAAGCAGGAGAATTGCTTGAACCTGGGAGACGGAGGTTGCAGTGAGCTGAGATGGCGCCACTGCATTCCAGCCTAGGGGACAGAGCAAGACTCCATCTCAAAAAAAAGTGCTCCTCTGGCTATTATCCAGGCAAGCAGAAAGCACAGAACTAGACTTTAATTAAATAGGGAGGTTTAAATGGCTGCATTTATATTACGCTGCTTCTGGTCATTAAAGTTTACTGCCATCACCTGCTTCTCAGCTACCATGTAGATAAGGATGTGAGGCCTGATTAAGAGTTTTAATTTTGATGTACGAGCAAAGTGAAAGCCATAAGTCAGTCATGGCAGTAATAAAAAGCAGTTTCCTAGGAAGATGAAGCCTCTCTTCATACGTTTCATATTAATTTTGTGCACTGATCTGTACGTGCATTGCCTTTATTTATTTAGTTAATTTTTTAAAACTGACACATAATAATTGTGCATATTTATAGGACACATAGGAATGTTGCAATACATATCATGTATAGTGATCAGATCAGGATAATTAGCATCGCCATCAATTTAAATATGTATCACTTCTTTGTGTTGGGAACATTCGACAGGCGCCGCCTTTAAACGGTGGTAAGTGCTAAGGGTGTCCAACCCAGGGAATGGGGTTTGGACCACTCTTCCTCTCAATCCAGTCTGGCTCTGCCTCCTTCTGCACTTTGCTAGAGATGGCCTTTTTCAAGGACCATAAGGGATTCAAAGAAGGGCAGTCCAGCTTGTGACAGTCACATTTTTAAGTACCTGCTTCCTCTGCTATCCAGCATGGGAAGCAGACCTTAAAAACAGACCTCAGTTTGAAAAGGTTTCAAGGGAAGCTGGTGAATGGGGATGGAGGAAGGAAACCGGAAAGGTCCAATTAAAGGGAGACTGATTCCTATGGCTTTGCTTGTTTATTATTACTCCAAGTTAGCTCTGACCCTGGCATAGACAGGTCCTCCTCAAATGCAGATCTCATTAGGGAACCACCATTCCCCTGCTCTTAACCCTTCAGTGGATCTCCAGTGCCCAGAGGATGATGTCTAGGTAGCCCAGTTGTGATTTACAAGGCTCCTTATGAGCTGGTCCCTATCTACCGCGTGCTCTCCAGGCTGTTCAGCACATCCCCGCTATCACAGGGCCAGCCCTATTGCCTTTCTTTCAGTTCCTCAAATTACTCTGTTTCCTCTCTTCCCCAGCCTTCAAACTTGCTCTTTCTCCCTCTGCTGTTTACTCATCCTTCTTTCTACTGGACATTTCTACCCTAGGGAAGCCTTCCTTTACCACCCTGGCTCTGGACCAGGCTTCCCTCCTGTGAACTCCCACAAACCTTCTGCTTTATCTACCACGTAACACGCTGCTCTGGAATATTGTCTTGCCGGCCTGTCTCTCCCACTGAACTGTAAACGCATGAGGGCAGCACTAAGTGTTTGCCTTGTCCGGCCTTGTATTCCCGGTGCCCAGCACACGGTAGTGCTCTGCAAGAATTTATTGAATAAATGGATTCTGTGCCAATATGACAACTGAAAGCCCAGTGGTACTTCCTAGATTTGCATTTGACATGTTCATTTCAGTTAAGTCACTGCTGAGACACAGGAAGGGCCCTGAATTAGACATGTGTTGTAATTAGGCTGCCCTGACCTCCTCTTCTCCTTTTCACTTTATTCCAAGACCCTCTCTCCTCCCACCTTTTCCACGATGCCTTCTCAGGGATCCTGTTTTGTAGTTATCCCAGTCGTCTGAGGGGTCGCTCCCTGTTTGTGCATTTACTGGCAAATGTCTGTGTTAGATTTTGTAATTTATTTTTATTTTTTTTACGATTCATTTGAAACTTACTACTAACTATAATTGCTTTTAAACAATTTTACAATGCTGTCTTATCTTTTCCACATTTTTCTTGATAGTAGGAAGGATGTGTTCTTTTATTAATCCTGTTGATACCTAATGCTTTTGTAGTACACAATTTGTGTTTAATAAACACAAGATAACCTTAAAACCTAATTTTTCTTTAGAAATTGGATTTATTATAGTCCCATTGTGGAAATAAATACTAGACTTCTTTGGTGATGTGGCAACCGGACTAAGTTTCTTAAAGGAAACTGCGGTTCCAGGATGGGCTTGGAAGCTGTAACCCAGAACTATGTGGGTGCTGCGGCCCTGGTGGGTGGGCAGGAACAGGAAGCCTGCAGCCAGAAAAAACATTGTTCCATGGTGCCCTCTAGTGAGCCAAGGCACCACCAGGTCAGAAGTCAGGGCCAGAGGCTCTTGAACTTTAGCAGGAAGCAGGATCATCCTGCGAGCCTGATAAAACTATAGAAGTCAGTGCTTCTCCCCAGAATGCCAAGCCAGTGGGGAGATCAAGCCCTTCAATCAGCATCTTCAGGGATCTGATGCACACAGTTCTCAGATCACACTTTGTGAAATGCTGACTAGGTGATGCTTATCGGAAAAAAAAAAAAAAAACCAACTCTCCAGATATGTAATCTGAGAACACCCACACCCATTCTTCTGCTCCTAGGAATGGATCACTCACCTCTTGCTTACTACTGGAGAATGGATTTGGGTGAGAAAGACAAGGAGAGGGGGGAAAGAGAAAGAGAGTGAGAGGAGAAGAAACAGGAATGTCTGTATCTCTGCTATGAGTCCAGTACACACAAGAATATTCAGCAGTAAAAAAATGAATGGACCACTGAGCGAATGTTTTAGGGAGGATTGTTTATGTCACCCTTTTTTGATATCTATCTCCAATCCAATAAAACACCAATGAAGGGCGCTGCTTTCCTTATTTTGTACCCTTCCTGACAACAAAGGTGGAGAGGTGCCTGGTTTCTGTCAAGCACGCAGTCTGTGGCCACCAGTATGTCAGACTTTTAAAGTACATCATCTCTAGAAGTCCCTGGAATCATAGAGTGAGGCATTCTTTGTACCATACAAACAGAGGGAAGGATTGCCAGACAACTGGTTCAAGCATAGGCAACAGAGAGAATTCACTTTCATGTGTCTGTATTTATTCTTTGTTAAAACCTCACTGGAAAGATAAATAAAGCAATGACTGCATCACTTTCTCAATCATAAAAAGGGCCAATTCATGGTCAGAAACCCAATAGTGTTCATCAATGGCAAAAAAACAAAACAAAACAAAAAACCAAATAAACACTGCAAATCCCCACCGGTACTTTTCTTGATAATTTTATTTTATTATTTATTTTAGATGGAGCCTTGCTTTGTTACCAAGGCTGGAGTGCAGTGGTGCAGTCTCAGCTCACTGAAGCCTCCACCTCCCGGGTTCAATCAATTCTTGTGCCTCAGCCTCCCGAATAGCTGGGATTATAGGCATGCACCACCACATCCAGGTAATTTTTGTATTTTTAGTAGGGATGGGATTTCACCATGTTGGTCAGGCTGGTCTCTAACTTCTGGCCTCAGGTGATCTGCCCGTCTTGGCCTCCCAAAGTACTGGGATTACAGGGGTGAGCCATCGCATCCGGCCTCCCTCTTGATAATTTTAACTAAAGGCTGCCACTTTAATAAGGGACTGTTTGCAAATTAAAATGTTGAACCTTTCAAGGTGATGAATTACCCTGATGTGAAGTCTACCACTCAAGTCTAAGTCTTTTATGTACTTGTTCATGTATTGATTGTACCTAATGAATTCATTTAAATGGCAAAACTACATTTATTGAGTGTCTACTATATGTCTGGACACTGTATTGGCCTCTGGAGGTATAAAGGAGGACTGGGTAAGGCTGACTGCCTATCATACAGGGGTCAGCGCCTACAGGGGACATTATCTCTGATGCAATGTGAGGGGTACTCTACCAGAAATACGAACTCAGGGCTAGGACAGCACAGGACAATCACCTCTCTCCATAGGAACCAGCTGAATAGAGAAATGCTATCACAGATACACTTTAATATTCTAATACTTGATGAATGTTGGAATTTTCATGGGGATTAATTAAAACCACATCATTCATTTTTCAACTGTTTTAAAACAAAAGAGTTATCAAATCTCTGTTCTCACAAATAATGTTTTTTAAGCACCCCCATTCCCCGTGACTGTAGCTTTGAAACAAACTATGAGGTGCTGGGCTGATGCCATCTGATTTCAGTCTTGCTTATTTGCTTGTCCGGAAAACTTTAAGCATAGACTCACGGAGCCCTTAATGAGAAAGCTCATTAAAAAGCCGTCTGAAATGGCGGAACAAATTACATGCACAACACAGCCTACTCTTTTCCTCTTCATTTCCTTCTTTCCCTCCCAGGCTGCAGCATTATAAACGACAAGGTGAAGTGAATCATCAGGTCAAAAAAAGGCACTGCCGAACGGGTCTCTTAGTACCTCGTCGCTTTGATGACATTTCTCTTGCTTCACTGCAGCACTAAAATGTTGCCCAGACAGCAGGAGGGCCCTGCACACGTAATGATGGCCTTCCTTGATAAAGCCTTTGATTGTGTGTATTTGGGTGGAACTTCAACTTGTAATTGCCGAATGCACACATAGTCTGATTTCAGAGCCTCTCCCTAGAAGGCTTGTTTATTCCTGGTGAAGGCAAAGTTTCCTTCCTTCCAGGTGTATCTTTGACCACTTTATGAAGGTTTCTTCAGGAGTATTGCTTCAGGATGGTAGAGATCATATTCAGGGCAGGTCCGGCTACAAGGCATCTTATTAAACCACTCTCCACCCCTTGGTCTGTGAGGAAACCTGAGGGAAATTGGGAGTTTCAGGAGCTAGGATATGCTTCCTGCCTCCTGGCTTAACAGGAAGTGATGGTGACGACCGTCCACTGGGAGGAAGAGAGGGGAGGTGGGTGTTTTTTCTTTTTTTCTTTGCTTCTTTTATCCTGGGGTATGTGAAAGGAAGGCTACAAATGCCAAACAATCCTTCCACACCTGGTAGCTGGGGCAATGTTTGTGGGAAAAAGGAAATCCTCCCCTCCATCTTGCCCCTTAATTTATAGAATTCACTGGGCTCAAGGCACTTATAATTAAATACTTGGCAACATTGCTTTTTTTCTCTGCTGAGGTAGAGAGATTACCACCTTTAAAGTCAGAAGAATGGGGTTCGGGCCCTGACTGTTTATCAATTGCTCTTGGTTTGACTCTTAAGAATTCACCAAACACCTCTAAATCTCAGTGTCTACTATGGGCCAGGTACTTAGCCAGGCACTGAGAAGACAAAAATAGCAAAGTCATAGTCTTGACCCTGAAGTTTCTCATAATCTCAGGGGGAAGACATACATACAGTCACAGCACAATGTGATGTGAGCGTTACTGAAGCTAGAAAAGAGCCACTGTGAAAGCAAGAGGCAGGGGAATGCACATGTTTTCACGGTGGGGCAGCAGAGGGAGAAGGTGAGAGGTAGTCAGACTGCTGCTAGAAAGAGTTTTGCAAATCAGAAGGCTGAGGAAGATTTGAGGGCAATCCTGTTCACTTGGAGAGCGGGAGAGACAGAAATATACAACACACAGACACACACACACAGAAGGGTGGTAGAAAGAACCCCGGTTGACAGCATTAAGGTCTGGTGGAGGAGAAGAACCTGAGGACAAGACCAAGAAGGAGCAGGCTGGGAACTTCTTTGAATGCTAAAGAAGCCAACTATGATAGGGACCGATGGGCATGCCTTGGACTGGGCATATGGGAAGTCACAACAATTTCGGGGCCTTTGGGGGCTGATCACAGCAGGATGAGTAAATGGAAGGGGAGCAATGGAGTTAACCAGCATGTTCTTAATATTTGGTGGACTTGGCTATGAGGAAGAGATGATGGCTAGACAGGTAGGGAATGAAGGAAGCCTTTGGTTGTTTTTGTTCATAACTGAAACGCGGGCATCGTGATATGCCACAGTGGAGAGGGAGGAGTTAACCCACAGCAGAGAGATGGGATTAAATGGGGTTAATTCCTACCTCACAGAGCCTTTCTGAGGATTAAATGAGATCCCCTTGGTGAACCTTTTCTCTAAAGAGATACACGCATGTGAAGTATGATTATCCTGCAGTTGAAATGAAACCTCCATGCACCATCACAAGGCATCTGAGCTCACTTATCACCTGGCTGCTGAGATAGGCAAATCTCCCTCTCCATAGCCTTTTTGTGTGCTCTGCTTTCCTATTTCCTCTTGCCATCGCTTTAGACATTACAGCCCAATAATTACTTGAGCTCTCCTTGACATTTCTTCCTGACAAACAACACAACTCACCAGTTCCCCTGGATCACAACAGGAAGCTGGGGGTTGATAAGTGAGAAGCGATTAAGGGAGAGGATGAGAGCCTCCTCATTGTTATTACAAAGTGGAACTAACATTCAGACCTCTTGGGAACTTTGCCTTGTCAGTTTATTAGCTTTTCATCAGAGAACCATAAAGACACAGGGACCATTAAGCACACTGTCCCCTCACGGACACCTGTACCCCCTTTCCCATCTCAATTCATGAACTGTAAGTCCCACCACGGCAGAGACTTTTGTCTGTTTTGTTAGCTGCTGTGTCCCCAGTGCCTAGAACAGTGACTGGCAGATGGAGAATGTCTAAAAAATATGCAGTAAGGGAATGATTCACCCATTCCTCCTTCAACCGATTCAATAAAAAATATGAGTGTATACTATGGACCAACCACCAAACGTATCCTAGATAAACACAGTTAAATAATACTTATTATCATTTAAACAATGCATATTGTGTGCCAGGGACTTTACACACATTAGTTCATATACTCACCATCATTTTACAAATAAGGAAACTGAGACTCAGAAAGAAGTCACTTGGTTGAGGATATGTGGTTGGAGAGTGAAGCTGGAACTCCTGACTGCTGGAATTCCAAAACCTATGCTCTTTCTACACCAGACTCATCCCTCGTCATTCTCCAGCTTGAACCATAACTTGAATTGTAAATGACCACTTGCAATTCCTTGACCATGCTATGTTCTGTCGTGTGTACTCCTTTGCCTGGGACACATTTAGCTGAGCCCTCTTCATTCTTATTCTGTGAGGCTTTCCTGAAATGATGCTCTCTGGCTGGGGTAGGCTGACCTTCCTCTCTGCTCCCATATCCCTCTTGTAGCCCTTCATCACAGAACGTATCACAGGCATTTGAGATGTCTATTTATGCGAACCTCGCTCCACTGGACAGTGAGAGGCTCAAGGGCAGGGACGGTGTTTTCATAACAAAAGCTGCTATTGACTGAGTGCTGCCACAAACCTGCTTACTTTGTTTAATTCTCACAACCACCACCTGAGGTGGGTGTTATTATGCTTCTTTTAAAGATGAGGAAATGGAGGCTCATTTAAGTAACTTTCACATGGTCACAGTGAGTAAGTAGTTAACCCAGGAGTTAAACACAGGTACATCTTATTCCAAAGCCCAGATTCTTTTCACTTTACTATGCTGTCCTCGGAATTATCTACAATGCTCGCAGCTTAGCTGTGAGGGGGTAGATAAATAGTTAAATACCACCTGAACATTGAGATTAGCAAGCTACTACAGGTTGGTACAACGTTCTTCGGGGGGACATATGGAAGGGAATAATTTGTTTCTTTTGGGGGAGGTGGGAGCTGGAAGAGCTTCATAAGGTTGCCAGAATGCTTGAAAATTTGTCAACTGAATTAACAATGATGGTTCAAGGTAGAAGGCAGTTCCCTGCGTCTAATCCTTGTGGTTGGTTTTAAGGGGCACAGCAGCCATTGCCCAGGTCACTGCTGCTTCCAAATTGGCCCATCTGGGTGCCAGGAATGTAGCCCAAATGCCTGCTGGTACCTGCTTAAGTGACGACTGGTAACCAGGCAACCCTGTCAGCACATTGTTTTATTAAAATCATATTTGTGATTGAGTGGATATGAAAACAACTTTACATAATCACAGTTTTAATCTTGTGCAATACACTTTATATTTAAATGAAATAAGAGTATTTTCAAGCTTATGGCTGTATGGAATAGCGTAGTAACCCTAATTATGTGTTAGGTTCTCTTCCTGCTCTTGTCCCTTAACTACAGGCATCCCTGGAGGCTGCTTTCTCTATTCTCTCCTCCAGGGAATTAATCTATTTTCTAGGCTTGAATGAGTGTATAATTCCTATAAAATGAGGCTTAAATCTGCAAGCAAAGCATTGCTTTAAAATATATTGTCTAATACCTTCTTTGTGTGCTTTCGGGGGTGTCTGTCAGGGAAAGCACAGCAGGCAGCCGGATACTGTTGTAGAGGCTCTGGTACCAGGCAATTAGGAAGATTCTAAACTGCTCCATTTCCTAGCTATGTGGCCTTGGGCAAGTGGCTTGACCTCCTTAAGCCTATATTCCTGATCTATAAAAGAGCAAAACTAATAGTATCCTAGTCATAGAACTATTGGGGGTCGATTAATGAAATCATGCAAAAGCATTTCGTGACTGGTTTGTCAGAAATAACCAGTAAGTGCTACTGCTTATTTACGTGTTTACTTATTTGTTTATTTTTATTAGAGACAGGGTCTCCCTCTGTTGCCCAGGCTGGAGTGCAGGGGCACAGTCATGGCTCACTGCAAGCTTGAACTCCTAGGCTCAAGCGATTCTCCCTCTTCAGCCTTTCTAGTAGCAGGGACTTCAGGCACATGCCACCATGTCTAATTTTTCCATTTTTTTAAAAATAGAGTTGGGGTCTCACTATGTTGCCCAGGCTGGTCTCAAACTCCTGGCCTCAAGTGGTCCTTCTGCCAAGGCCTCCCAAAGTGCCGGAATTATAGGTGTGAGTTACCACACCTAGCCAGGGCTACTTGTGATTATTATTACTCTCTGGTTAGCAGGATGAAAAAATTTGGGTGACAGTGATTTGAAGCCTATGAAGAACTATGAAAACGTGAAATATTATCACTATTATGAATACTGCTGAGGAGTGAGATCCAAAAAGCATGGTATTAAGAGCAGCCTCTCCCCTAACCTCAGATTTTTACTTGTAAATGAAGTGGTTTGATTAGAATATCTCAAAGACCCATTCCAGCTCCAAAATTCTATGATTCCATGACTTTTGGAGTAAATAACTTACTTAGAAATCTTACACATTCCCTGGAATAGAGTAGGTCAATATGCGTTATATATTAATGGCCAAAGTACTTTTCTGAAGTTGATAAAAGTTAACCCCAACTGCAACAATCAGAAGGAGCCTTCTTAGGGGAATGCAGTGAAAAAGCAAACTACTACTACCCACCTCAGGAATCTAGGGGGACATCACTGCGGCAGAAGAGAATTTATATCTAAGATGGCAATACTGAACTAATAAAGATGAGATTATGTATACTTAGCTAAGGAAGTGGGTGCAAGAACCCTTAAAATTGTCTGGATTCGTGGCTTTGGATAGTTATGTTGTGGCTGGCAGCTACTCACACCTTCCTACCAATTACTGAGAACCTGCAATGTTCCAGGAGTGGTGGTAAGCTCTGAGGCTACTGAGACAGTCTATATTCTCAAGGGACTGACAATCTACTGGTTAAAGCATTTTAACTGTGGAGGATAATTTCGCATGTTCCGCACAGTCCTGCATGGTGCATACATTGTTTATATATTGTTTGTCTATTATTCTGTGAAAACATAGCTGTTTGTGTATTCAGCATTGGCTTGCTTGCCCACCTTCAGCCCTCCAGCAGCTTCTGGATGTTAAATATTATCTCTTCATGTGAGCTGTACCAGAAGGAAGAGTCATCTGTTACTCTTTTACTTCCTTAATGAGACCTCAAGCTGGTTTGCAGGGCAGCTATCTATCCTTTCTTTCTTTTCTTCCAGAGGATAGATGGTTCAGATTTAGCTGCTTGGTCTGAGTCTCTCCCAGGACTCAAACTGTATTCTTCCTGTCCCCTTTCCATCTTCCCTTCAAATAAAATAAAATAAAATAATCAGAAACAATCGCCAAAACTAGATAGCAGGGTGTGGTGGCAGCGCTTTGATGGATAGACCAAATATTTCTTTTGCTACTATAGCAACTACTATTAAATGCCTTGTCACATACCTTTGATTCTCTTTGGAAATGTGAAAGTTATTTTGCATATGTGCTTAAAATCACCTCAGTTACCGAAAATACTTTCATCTCCCTCCAAGATTCTTCTCAATGGGGCTTTTACTATTTTTTTCAGATATTGTTATAAATGCAGAATGCAGTCTTGACTGATTTCTCCAAACTAGTTGACTTCTCTAAATATTCTTGTCCCAAATATTTTCATATTATTTGAGAAAGACAAGGATATTATAAAAATCATAATTGAGAAATTTTCCATAAAAACAATTAAAAATGTTTGATTCTTAAACATACTTTTTGTATGTGGAAAATTGATAATGGATAACTCAGTGTTTATTAAACAATTCATTAAATAAACATGTATTAAATGCCTGTGTCAGGTATTGTGCAAAGTACTGCAAACATAAAGGAGATTAAATGATTGCTGCTTTCATGGGGCTTAATTAAGAGCTGCTTGCTTTATATCTTGTATAGATACTTAATCTTTTACAAAACACTTTCCATATGTAATAACTCATTTCATCCTCAGAACAATAAATCCTGGTTTCATACTTAATAAATGTGCACTCTCTTGTTGCTGTTTTTTTTTTTTTTTTCATACAGGGTCTCTGTCACCCAGACTGGAGTGCAGTGGCGCAATCCTGGCTCACTGCAACCTCCAGGTGATTCTCATGCCTCAGCCTCCCATGCAGCTGGGACTACAGACGTGTGCTACCACATTTGGCTAAGTTTTTCTATTTTTGGTAGAGAGGGGCGTCTCATTATGTTGCCCAGGCTGGTCTCAAACTCCTAGCCTCAAGCCATCCACTCACCTCAGCCTTTCAAAGTGCTGAGATTACAGGTGTGAGCCACTGTGCCCCCAAATAACTCACTGTTATTTGGCAACCAGAATGTTCACTTTGATGATAATGTTAGTATTTCTCCCATTATTCCCGGTTTGATTTTATTATTCCTGGTTTGACTTTATATGCCTAATGATTAACCGTTCACAAAGTGCTTTCATGTCTTATTGGAAACACAAGTTTTTTCATCTTCTCAGCTTCTAGTCATTGCTCGAGTCTTCCTCCTGTGCGAAGGGAGAGAGGACTCAAATGACTTCTCAAATTCCTTGTGAGTGCTATTAAAATAACAGTAAGTTCTACTGTATAACCAAGGTGAGGACCTTGCTCTTAGATTTCTTTCCTCCAGAGCCTTTAGGCCATAATTTCAGAAGTTCATTCTTACTTCATTTTTGCCTTTCATTTTCCCTTTATTCCATTCCTGATCATGCCTTCCAGGTCATGCTTTATCTGGGAATTCTGTTTCTGTCAAAAAATAGAAATAATTTAGTAACTTAGGGATTTTTCTGCCCAATGTGTTCGCTTTACAGAGGAGTTCACTGAGGCAGAGAGCCAACAAGTGTCAATGTCAAACCCACGCAAATAAGTGGTAGAGCTAGGCTTGAATCTGAGATTACTTTTCTGCCAGATGTCTTTTAAAGGCATCAAGCTGTCTTTAAAAGTTACCTGTCATATGAAATATTCTCTCCAGGATAATGTGTGCTTCTCTTATATAGCTAGCCTATAAGTATTTGGTTACTGTTGCAATAGAGATCTACCCAGTTTTATAGTATTTCACAGATTATATTGTATATTTTCGATTCTTCCAGAGTGTGCTTATTCACCTAGTGCAAATAGTCTGTGTTGGTCTGCAAATCAACAAACATTTATTGAGTATCTACTATGTGCCAAGCCTAATATGGGCACTGGGGACATGAGAACCAATGGCTTTCCACTCTCCCTGTGGTGGGCTTTAGCTTGATTTTAATTGGAAGTATCCTTTGGATTTGTGTAGGCTCATTCAACATTGGGTCATTAATAACTAGATTTAGTGTAAATGGTCCTGTAAATGTGAGAAAATCAGTAACAAGAATTGAACTCTAACAAGGCATTCAAATACTGACTTTAAAGCCTTCTACCTGGTCGGGCATGGTGGCTCACGCCTGTAATTCTAGCACTTCGGGAGGCTAAGGCGGGCAGATCGCTTGAGGTCAGGAGTTCGAGACCAGCCTGGGCAACATGGTGAAACCCCGTCTCTACAAAAAATACAGAAGTTAGCCAGATGTGGCGGCGTGCCACTATAGTACCAGCTATACGGGAGGCTGAAGTGGGAGGATGGTTTGACTCTGAGTGGCTGGAAGTTGCAGTGAGCCGAGACAGCCACTGCACTCCAGCCTGAGTGACAGAGCGGGACCCTGTCTCAAAAATAAAACAAATAAATAAGTAAATAAATAAAATCAAGACTTTACCTGTGCATTTAGGATTTTGTACTGCAAAGGACCCAAGAACCTTTATCTTATCTTGCCAATCTATAGAAAAGGTCTCTGTCACCCAGGGTGGTGCGATCATAGCTCACCGCAGCCTCCAATTCCTATGATTGAGTGACCCTCCCGCCTCAGCCTCCCGAGTTGCTGAGACCACAGACGCGGGCCACTGCCTGCCATGGCCTCCCAAAGTGCTGAGATTACAGGCGTGAGCCACCCAGCCCCAAACTACTATTTAAATGTCGCCAAGTGTGGTTTAAAAAGTCTCCCAATTTTGAGGGAGGCAAGGGTTGAAAAAACTATTGGCTACTAGGCTCAGCACCGAAGTGACGGGATGATTCGTACCCCGAACCTCAGCATTTCGCAATATACTCAGGTAACATCTGCACCCGTAGCCCCTCTAAAATAAAAGCTGAAATCATAAAAAAAAAAAAAAAAAAGTCTCCCAAAATACAAAAAATGCCAACAAACGTTAATCTCGGGTAATCTAATTCCGTTTCCTCGTGTTTTCCTTTTTCTTTTTTTCTTCCAGTCGGCTCCACCTCCAGAGACGCCCAACAGGGGGCTCGCGCGCTCGTTCGGGCTCGGCAGCGGGAGAAGCCGGGCGCACGGGGCGGGAGCTGCCCCGCCAGCGTTGGGTCTTGGCAGCCGGGGAGCTTAGCCCGGAGGCCTCGGAGGACGCCCTTCCGCTCTCCCGGGGCGGGGCGGGGCGGTGCTGTCCGGCCCTTCCTGGCGCGCTCTGGCCACTCCCCCTCGCCCCTCGCTCGGCCGGGTCCTCGCCATGGCGGCAATTCTCTGCAGGCAGTGCCTCCCTCGGGCGTGGCTCTGCAGGTGCAACCCCGACTCCTCCCTGAGCCCCGCAAGCAGTTCCCGGGTACCCTGGCGGGGCTGCCCCAGTGACCCGGCCCTCGTTCTGTGTTGCAGGAGAGCCGGGCAGGGCTGTGGCCGGCACTACCGCGCCGCGATTTGCGCAGAGTTGAAGAAGCCCCTCACCATTGAAGAGGTAGCCCCCCGTCCCGTCGGGCCTCACGAGGTAGGGGGCTGGCTTATCCCCTTCTACCCTCTCCTTCTCCCCGTTACCACACACTCCCCTCAGGCTTCCTTTTTGAATCGAGTTCCCAGTTCCCAAGCGAGAGGGCGACGGAAAGACTGGAGGGCAACTTCGTCCTAGGCTAGGAGGTTGAATCCCTTCCAAGGTCCAAAGTGCCAAAGGAAGATTGTTTCCCCAAAACACGCCTATAGGTCTCTTTCTCAATGCTCAGAGCTGTTGCCTTAGAAACAGAATTCTGATTTGCACACAACTTTGTATGTGCAAGTTATTGGTTTAACACAGGTACATGGACCTCATCCTTTGCTTCGTTATTTGGCCTCTGCCTCCCCAAAACCAGCCCGGTAACCCCCGTGTTTCCATGTGAACATCTGCCTCTGGTGTACTGCAGAGATGTGGGATTGGATTCGTTTAGGGATGTGGGCAGCTGTTCCACTGAAATGTGGATGTCACTTTGGCCCTGCCTGTTGACCTCTCTGGTAACACAGTGCCATCTGGTGTGGTGATGAGAACCTCAGACAGCGTCAAGCAGACAGTGGGCCTCAGTGCTGGAGACCCGCAGGGAGAGGGAGAAAGGCGGCTATAGCCCTGAAGTGTCACCCGTATGGAACCTGTGAGCTAACATGGCTAACACGGATTATTTGGATGAGCACATGATGGCAGCCTATCTGCTTCCTGGATTCACGTGCTGAACGACATTCATCCTCGAATCATCCTTAAATCTAGGTGGAGTGGCTTGAGAACACATGTGTGCCCCGTGTATACAGGGGCTCGTGTATACTTGTCAATAACTGATGTGTCCCACACAGAATGTGTGCAGGCTGAGGGATAGGCTCCTTTGTTCTGTTATTTGTCTAGACATTGCATTGTAAGGAATTAGCCCGTGAGAGCTGTGACTATGTTAGTTTTACCACCGCTAAATCCCTGAAATCTAAAATGGTACCTTGCATGTGGCAGAGGCTTAAAACATTGTTGAATGAATGAATTTTGTAGATAAAAATGTCTTCTTACCAATATGGCCACCTCTGTACAAACAAATCAGTATCATCCCTTTGGTGTCTCAGCTTCCGTTTCTTGCAGTGATTCCAGCCTCTGTTGGGATGTGTTGGTCTATGACAGTGGCTGTCTAGCACAACGGTCTGCAAGCCTTTTGGTACCAGGGACCAGTTCTGTGGAAGACAGTTTTTCTGTGGACTGATGGGGGGTTGGAGGGGATGGTTTTGGGATGAAACTGTTCCACCTCAGATCCTCAGGCGTGAAATTCTCATAAGGAGTGCGCAACCAAGATCCCTTGTCTGTGCAGTTCACAATAGGGTTCGCACTTTTATGAGAATCTGATGCTGCCACTGATCTGACAAGAGGCAGAGCTCAGGCGGTAATGCTTGCTTGTCTGCTCACCTCCTGCTGTGCAGCCGGATTCCTGACATGCTACCAGTCTGTGGCCCTGGGGTTGGGAACCTCGGTCTAGCATGCATCAGAATCAGTTGGGGCTTGTTAAAACGGAATGCTAGGCTTTGTCTTCAGAGTTTCTGATTCAGTAGATTTGGGCTAGGGCCTGATAATTTGAATTTCTTTTTTTTTTGTTTCTTGAATTAGGGTCACACTCTTGTCACTCAGACTGGAGTGCAGTGGCATGATCATGGCTCACTGCAACCTTGACCTCCCAGGCTCAAGCAATCCTCCCACCTCAGTCTCCCAAGTAGCTGGGACCACAGGCATATGCCATCACTCCTGGCTAAGTTTTTTAATTTTTGTTTTTGTAGAGATGGTTGCCTAGGCTGGTCTCGAACTTGTGGGCTCAAGCAAGTCTCCTGCTTTGGCCTCCTGAAACGCTGGGATTGCAGGCGTGAACCACTGTGCCTGACCTGTGCCAGGTGATACTGACGTTCGTGGTCTGGGGCCACATTTTGAGAACCACTGGCTTACAGGGCCTGGAGAAACTACTGGCTACACTGCTGTCGATCTGCCCAGTTATGGCACTATCCTGAAACATACAGGCTGGGGATCTGGGACTAGACTAAAGGATTCCAGATCCCCAAAACAGCTGATCATTTCACCCTGCTGTTTAAAACCCATTAATGACTTCCCATTGTTCCTAGTATGAAAATTAAGATCCTCAGTCAGGAGGCCAGGAGTGGTGGCTCATGCCTGTAATCCCAGCACTTTGGGGGGCCAAGGCAGGTGGATCACAAGATCAGGAGTTTGAGACCAGCCTAGCCAATATGATGAAACCCCAGGAGTTTGAGACCAGCCTAGTCAATATGATGAAACCCCATCTCTACTAAAAATATACACAAAAAATTAGCTGGGTGTGGTGGCTGAAGCAGGAGAATTGCTTGAATCCAGGAGGCGGAGGTTGCGGTGAGCCGAGATCACGCCACTGCACTCCAGCCTGGGTGACAGAGCGAGACTCTGTCTCAAAAAAAAAAAAAAAAAAAAACCTCAGTAAGGCTTTAAACTCTTGGGTAGTGTGGGCCTGTTCTCTCTAGCCCCATCTCTTTCTTTCTTTCTGTGCTCTAGGCTCACTAGGTTTTCTTGTGTCCCCACCATAGTGTCTTTGTACATGCCATTGCTTTTGTGTGCCAAGTTTTTCCCTACTATGTTGAATAGTTAACTCTTAGTTGCTAGTTCAAGTGTTGCTTACTTAGGAATGCTTTTCCTGACTTCCCTAAGTGGTCAAACCCTTCCATTATGTGCTTTCACAGCACCATATATTTATATCATTAACACTTTGTACTGGAGTTTTAATATATGTGTCTTCATTATTATCTGGTTAATGTCTGTTTTCTCTGCTATCCTTTAGCTTCATGAAGGCACAAACCTTGCCCATTTTGCCTCATGAGTGTATCCCAGCTCTTACGTCAGTACCTGGCATATCGTTGTCGTTCAGTGACTATTTTGGTATAATTGAATGAACGTTGTCTCCATGGATGTGTAGTGTTCTGCTTTGCTGCTCTATTTCCTTTGCAGGTCAGAGTTGATGTCCATTTCTGTGGTGTTAACTTTGCTGATATTTTGGTCTGCCGTGGTCAATATCAGGAGAAGCCCCATCTTCCCTTCACACCTGGTAAGTATGGGGAGACCAAGAGACTGCTTGAGAAAAAAAAAAATACAGCGTTTTCAGAACCATACCATTGGTCTCAGGCAGTGCTCTGTTGGTGTTTGCCTGCCATCAGTGCTGGTTCAGCTGGATGTGTCCGTCTCACTGTGAATTAGGGTCACTAGATTGTGAGCCTCAGGAGGGCAGATTTTACGCCTGTCTTGCTCAACATTATATCCCCCAGCTTAGCATTGTATGCGGCTCTTAGTAGGTGCTCGATAAATACTCTAAATATGAATAAATGAACAAATTAATTTTCACCAAAATTCTGTTCACTAAAATTGTCATTGGTCTTAGTCATTCCCTTTCCTTGCTTACTATTGCCCCAATTTCATTTCTTCACTGAAGGATCACAGACATTGGTTTGAAGCTAAAACTTGCAGCCTCACAGGAACATTCCCAATAAAGCCTAATGCCAAAGGATCAGAGAGAAGAAAAGACTGTGGGTTTCTTGGCAGCCCACTGTCTGATTTTTGTTCCTAATCTACTTCTAGATGTTGAACATGTGCACAAGTAACTGATTTTTGTTGTTGAAGTTTATTTAAAGGGCTATAAGTATAACTTAGCAAGTATATAGCACATGTATATTTTATACAGATATGTATTATTAAAGATATAGTGATTGTAAAATAGTTACCGTGTTTTGCTCTCAGGGTGTTTGGTTGTGTCTCAGCAGTTGGAACCATCTCCTTCTGTTTGTATTTGCTGAAATGCTGGTTGCAGGGGAAGATGTCATACTCAATTGAGTTAGTCCCCTGGCAGCTCAAGTAAGAACTAAGATCATTAATTCAGAAATTTCAGAAGTCAAAGAGGAAAGGACAGAAAGCACCAGTTCATCCAGTTGAGCCAAATACTGTCTGAATAAACACAGTTCATGTCCTTGAGGGCCCTGTAGTCAGCAGAAGAGACTTGAAAACAAATAAATACGATGATCGTCATCATTGGGTGCTATAGGAGGTCAGGTCCCAGTGATTAGGGTCAGAAGTACCTGTGATTCTCTGTGCTTTTGCACATTCTTCAAATTTTCATTTGTGTCATGGTAAGATTGGGACTGCTATAGCTTCCCAGGTTGTGATCATGAAGTTTTATGTTTGTATAACGCCCTTACCTCTCTACCCACATATGGAGAGGAGGAGGGGCACCTAAACTCTCCGCTCCAAAAGCTGATGGATTGGCCTGTCACTGTTTTCTCATCTCCATGGTGTTGTGCTTTACAGATAACCTAATCTTTAAACAATATGTTTTTAGGAATGGAGTTTTCTGGGACAGTACTGGAGACAGGCACAGATGTCAGCACAGTTAAAGAGGTAAATTAGTTGAAGTCTAGGGAATCAATATATATGTAACTATGAAAAATGTGCTAACTTCGTTTGTAGCCAAAGGATCTTGCTTCTACTGGTTTTTGCCTGCAGACACCAAAGGGAAACCTAAATAGAAAGGCAAGAAACAAATTCTGAATTGGGTAAAAGAAGTCACTGAAAGTTCCTCGCTGCCTTAAACTTTTTATTATGAATAAAAGGCAGCACCTCAGTCTTTAACCGAGAGGACAGAGAATTTGAGCCTCTTGTGATATGAAGACCGGGCTTCTAATTCAAATCAACCTTTCCCTTACTCTATCTCATTGTCTCAAATGTGCTCACTCAAATTGGCTCGACAACCTGGGGGTGGTATTGAGACAATCATTATTTTATTTACTAAACATTAACTCTGAATAGATCATTAAGACCAACCTGTGTCTTATGGAGTCAGAGATGTGCATTTTTTTTTTCTTTTTTGATTAATTCAGGAAAAGGGAATGCAAGGTCATGTATTTGCACATATCCTTAATGGTATTTTTCCTTTAGGGAGATAGAGTTATTGGCATAAGCAACTTTAATTGCATGGCCGAAGAATGCGTCACTGATCAAAAGGTATCCGTACCGCTCAAGATTAATGCTTGGAAATTTTTTTCTCCTTTGTTTTCTTTAATTTCCACCTATCCCTCATTCCCGTCTTCCCCTCTCCTTCTTTTTCTTTGTATTTATTTGGTCATGTCTTGTTTCTCAGCTAAGCACTTCATTTTTTCAAATGTTAAACTCCTCTTCATTAACGTGACAACACTTTGCACAGAGCTTTGTTTGTGTTGAGTGTTTTGATGAAGAACCGCATTTTGCTTTCTGAGTCCCTGAGCTGGCTGTTCATTTGGACTAGGTAGTTTTAGTAGAAAAACTGGTTTTGGGCATTGAGCTGGATGTAATGGGCTTCTCCCCACACAAAGCTTATGAGAGAGGCACCCTGGGAATGGAGCCAGCCAGGGTAGTCTAGTATGGTTGTGCAGGGTGTGAATGGCGCCCCCTGGTGATCAACAGTACACAGTTGTTCTCCCCTCCCCGCACCGCCCTCCGCCATCTTTATTAAGGGAAAACTGACACATCATACCATTCATCCATCACAGTAGAGTGACCCGTGTTCCATTTTCTAGCTGTTGGCTCCTTCCTGAGCCAGAGGCCAGCCTTGGGGTTTTGAAGTCTGATGCCTTTGAGTCCTGAACTCTGCCACAGCTTGCTTAGTCTTGACTTCCACTGGGCTCGGTTATGGGCAAGTGTTTCCCTTTGCAAATCAGTCACTGAATCAAATCCTAATATTTACCGAGCAGCCTTTATGACTAGGTACATATGCTTAATCCACAAGTCACTGTTATCTCTTATAGAACCTATGGCAGATCCCAGAAAAGGTCTCCCTACGAGAAGCTGCCGTCCTCCCTGTATCCTATGGTACTGCGAGTTTTGCTCTTGAGCATCGGGCCCATACACAGCCTGGGTAAGGACTGTGTGGATGACACCAGGCTGGAAAATACCCTTCTCTTGATATCAGAAGTGTCCAGCAGGGCCATGCCCCACCTCTTCCTGTCCCTTCCTTTGGGTGGAGGAAAGGCCAAAGGGAGGTAGCCACCTGAGATTGGGGTTTTATGACTGTGAGGACATCTCTCTGTCTGAGAGGAAATGATAGACTGTGAACTTGGCCAGTGTGAATTTGGAGAAATACCTCTCTTAAACGTGACCACTCTGGAGATCATCTCATAAAAAAGCATTAAAATGTAGAGAGTTGGTTTATTCAAACCCATTTTACTCTGAGTTTAATAGAGGCCCGTGGTATTTGTTTCTGTGAGGCCTTTTTGAGTGTATTAGGTTGGATATCTCAGAAGAAAAGGTGCTGACATTTGACTCTTTACCTGGAGCATACATACTGCTTCTTGATGTTTTCAGAGAGCTGACGCTCAGAATTGCTTCAGAGAGGTGGGTTTGGTTGAACAGTGACCATTACATGGTCATCACTTTCTAACATTGGGCAGTATCTAATATGAGAAGGATTTTAAAATAGAATTTCTGGAGAATAAATTAGAATGGTAGCTCAAAGAAAGGGTTGCCACTGATATGAGGGATAGGCTACCTAGAGAGATTTAGGAATCTTTTTCGTGGGAAGTCTTCAAATCTGAGCCAAATTAGCATGAATCTAGAAGTCACATCCATAAACCTACAGGGTGGAGGACAGATGTATGTGAAGGTTTGAATGAAATGATCTCTAACATTCTTGCTTTAAAATGTTGTTTCTAAAATGTTTGTGAAATCATATTACTGGTTGACTTTTGAAGGTTTCTGAAGTAACATTCGTCTTTCTTTGGCACAGAGAAGTTGTTTTAGTGACAGCAGCAGCTGGAGCCACAGGCCTTGCAGTGATAGATGTGGCGACAAATGTTCTTCGGGCCAAGGTATTTGTATGTTAGAGTCTCCATTAAAAAAATCCTAACTCCAGTTTTCAAACGTATATTTATTCCAACAATATATTCATTCGTTGGTTAAAAATCATGTGCAAGGCACCAGGGATATAAAGTAACGCAGAGCAGGGTCTCGCCGTCTATTTTCTTACAGACTAGGGAGGGGGCCTAGAAGCAAATCACTCATCCTTCCAGTTACTAGACCCTGACAAGGTCTGACTCACTTCATGCCTTCTGCACATGCTATTTTCTCTACCTCTAATGCTTAGAGCTGTCGTTCAGATTTAAACTCAAACGTCACTTTTTCAGAGAAGTATTCTCAGTCTAGGTGAGTCCCCTCTCTCTCCTCTGTATATATAATTTTATAGCACCCTCTACTTCTGTTTCATAATACAGAGCTCAGGGTGTGGTTACTTGGGTCATTATTGGGTTATTGTCTCCCTCTTACTGGACTGTAATCCCCATAAAGGCTGTGACAGTGTCTCTTTGGTTCATCCCTGTAGTCTTGCACCTAGCATGGTGCCTAGAACATAGTAGGCCCTCAAGAACTGTTTCTTAAACAAATGAATAAATGAATAATGGAAAAAGACTTAGGTCTCTTCAGAAGCATCTTTCTGAAGCTGTGAGTGTTGGAAAAGGGGGACTTCTTGGAGAAGGTGGACGTTTAAACTGACTTTTAAAGAATGGGTGGCAATTGAATAGAGGAAGAAGGGAAGTGAAGGCCTTTTTTAGTGGTGGAAGGGCTTATTAGAAGACAGAGAACTAGGAACTAGCATGGTACATTCAGAGAATTGCAAATAGCATCTCTGGAGCCAAGGACCTGGGGGGAAATGGTGGAAGGTGACTCTAGAGAGTAGTGCAGAGGTAAGATCATGAGGTGCCTTGTGTGGGGCTGAAGAATTTGAACATGTATTGGAAGCTATTGGGAGCATTTGAGGATTTAAAGTAGGGAAGTGACATGATATTTTTGCATTTGGAAAAGTTCACTCTGGTAGCCATGGGGATGAGTGATAGGGGAAAGGGGAAAGGTCAAGCATAGTCTAGAAGCGATAGGACAGGCTCTTGGAGCAATCCAAGCCAGGATTAGGATGGGATCCCTGAACCAACGCAATGGAAGCAATGCATTGAGTGATACTGACGTGGAAAAAAATAGATAATTTGGTACCTGGAAAGCATCCTGCTCTAGTCAAAAGAACAAGGCCTTTAAAGTTAGCCTGACGTAGGTTCAAATTCCAGCTCTGCCTCCAGCTTAATATCGTCGGTTTTCTCCCGTATAAAAGAGTGCTTTCTCCTTGGAGTTGTTGTGGGAATATTGAGATTACACGTGCAATGCCTGTTAGAGGGTGGGGCATGTCAGTAAGAATCACTTTAAAAAGAATCCTGTTATTATTAGACATTGAGTGGGAAGGAGCAAACTAAGTTAACTGGTGGAGTTGCCGTCTATTGAGATTGAGAACACGGGCAGGAAAGGTGAGTTGGGTTTTGGCCGTGTTGAATGTGAGGTTCCTGTGGAGCATGTAGTTGGATATCCAGAGGGCAGCTAGGTATATAGGTTTGGAGATAATTGGATTGGTCTGGAATTCCTTTAGGGGACGTCTCTCCTTTCTCATATTAAGTTCTGTTTGGGAAGGACATGTGAGTTCTGAAAGTAATCATAGACACCAGGAAGCTCCTCAAGTGCTATGAACACATTTCACGTTGAAAGGATGAGCTTTTAGCTCCTGTTTGGGGAAGAGACTGTAATTGGCTTTATTGTCTAGAGCTAATGGTTATTTAACATTTCCAGGAAGATAAAATTGTACAAATTGTTTTAAATAGTTATAAATTGTTATAAATAGTAGAGAGAAAAGCTCACTTTAATTAATATGTTAAAATTAATCTACGCTGTATTTTCTTTAACAGCAATAATGGTTTTAAACAAAAGCAAACAAAAATATAAATGTTACCATGCCACCTATGTGGAACAGGTCATTTTGATCACACCTTGAGTCTACAGCATTTCATATTGCTTCCAAAGTGCCTCCACAGCAATTATCTTACCCTAGATCCTCAAAAGCCCCCGGGAAATGGGTAGTGTAAGTGTGTATTGTCCCTATTTCACAAATCAAGAAAGCAAGGTACCAAGAGAGAAAATGGTTCACTGCAGGTCTCATGGAGACCCAGTGAGAATCTTGGGATTCAATTCAGGTGCCTGACCCTAGAGCAGTGTCTGCCCATTGTGGCACTCTGTGTTAATAGCCCTCAGTGAACTGCAGCTATTTCAGGGTTCCACCAGGGAGCATTTGAGGGAAGCATTCAGTTTCAAATAGCTATGAGTCAGTTTGGAATCTTTCAAGGGCACCGGTGTTCTTGGAGTATTCCATTGCAAATTCACCTTGAGACTAAAGTGATTGGGCTGGTGGGTGCTGCCCCATCATGAGGCACGTCTAGGCAATACTTGAGCGTTTGCAGCTTTTCTGAAGACTTCCACACCCTAGACTTCCCCACAGTATGGCGCATTACCCTCTATGCCATCTGTGTCTGGCCTTAGGTATGGTTTTATCCTAGGGTGATGGAGTGGAAAAGCGTGGGCTTTGCAGTAACGCAGCAGTGGGCCTGAATAGTTGTTCTAACACCTGCTACCTGGAGGACCCTGGTTGATTGCTCGACCTCTCTGAGTCTGTGTCTCTGCGGAATGGTAGTAATTATACTTCCTTCATAGTGTTCTTATGAGGTTCAAGTAGAATAAATGATTGCATGTGTGTAACAATGGCTTCAATTTACCTAATACTTTGTTTTCCAAGTGCTTTATATACAGCATACCATTTAATTCTTTTTCTTTTTTTTCTCCTGAGCTTGTGCCTGGAGATGGTTTTTTAAATGTCTTACTTTACTGATGAGGTAACTGAAACCTTGAGAAGCTGGCAAACAGAATGGAGGTTAAATGTATGGACTCTGGAGATGAATTACCTGGGTTTGGGCTCCAGCCCTGTCTCCCATTTTTTTTTTTTCCTTCCTGAGATGGAGTTTCACTCTTGTTACCCAGGCTGGAGTGCAATGGCGCGAGGCGCGATCTCAGCTCACCGCAATCTCTGCCTCCTGGATTCAAGCAATTCCCCTGCCTCAGCCTCCCGAGTAGCTAGGACTACAGGCGTGCGCCACCATGCCCAGCTAATTTTTGTATTTTTAGTAGAGATGGGGTTTCACCATGTTGACCAGGATGGTCTCGATCTCTTGACCTCGTGATCCACCCACCTTGGCCTCCTAAAGTGCTGGGATTATAGGCGTGAGCCACCGCGCCCGGCCTGTCTCCCATTTTTTGTCACTTCCTTGGGTAACAAGTTACTTAACTTCTTTTGCCTCAGTTTCTTCATCTATAAAACAAGGATAATGATACAATTCATTGGGCTATTATAATTAAATGAGTTATTCATATATGTAAAACATTTAGAGTAGTAACTGGCAAATAGTAACAAAATGCATCAGTTCTTACTAAGTAATTTGCCTAGCGTAACATAACTAGTGAGTGGCAAAATCAGGAGGTTTCTCTAACCTCAAGAGTTTTCTATTGAATCATGTTTTACCCTCTAGAAAGTCATTCCTTACCCTCTAGACCTAGATTGGGTGCCTTTTGTTTACATTTCTGGACCCCTCTGCATTTCCGCCATCACTCTGCTGTATCTTGCTTTCTTAGCTCTAAAGGATCCATCTTGTATCCTTACTGCTTGATTCATAGTAGGTGCTCAATAAATGGTGGATTTCATTTGCATTTGAGAAGACTTTCTGAGTGTCTCTCAAACCACCTTCTAGTTACCCCGTTAGGGTTCCAGGATTTCTAGAAATGTGGACCTCATGACCAGTAGGGCATGGAGGGGCCAGTAGGATGGTCTGTGTGTTGGACTTGATGTGTGGGCTCAAGGCCGATGCCAGGGCAGCAAAGTCACAGTGATTTCCTTGAGTAGCACCGTTTGGCTGGAGCTGGGGTGGGGGGGTGCCCCTTTCTTGGGACACATTCTGGATAATCAGATACCTTGTGTTCTTGATGCAGGTAATAGCTGCTGCTGGAAGCGACGAGAAGTGCAAGCTGGTGATGCAGAGGGGTGCGCAGTCCAGTGTGAACTACAGTCAGGGCAGCCTGAAGGATGCAGTGAGGAAGCTGGTGGGCGAGGGCGGGGTGAATGTGGCCATCGACATGGTGGGAGGAGACGTCTTCCTGGAGGCTCTCCGCAGGTGTGTGGGGTGGTCTGCCCAGAGTGAGCTCGAGCTGAAACCTTTCCTGATCTCTGCCTTCCTTCTGGCCTTGCTTCTCTCTCATCTTTGCTGTTCACTTCTCCTGTAGGCATCAGCATCAACGAGAACAGCTGAGTGGGTGGGTGAAAAGGGATAGAAGCAGAGAAAATCAGGAAATGCTTATATATAGCAAAAACAAAATACCCAACTGGAAAATATCCAAAAAATGACTGCAGACTTTCTCGTTGGCAATGCCAAATGCTTTAGAAATTATACATGTGTTAAATTCAGCTATGCCAGCTCCCACTAACTACTTTATATCCATATCTGTGGGCAATTCTTGCAGAGGGTATTGTTCAGATATTAGAATTACTGGGGTAGCAGTTCCCCTTTTCCCAGTTCACTGTGGACCAAGGTACAGGCTCTTCTGATCTGACTGCTTTCTAAAGCAGCCAGCAGTGTGGATACTTCCTTGACTTGTTTTATTTAAAAAATATAACGAGATTTAGTAGGAGTGTTGTATCACACCAGTTCTCATTCTGTTTTCAACCAAGTATTCTGGAGTAGACTCTGATAGCATTGGTTTCATTTCTCATGTCATCCTGGCAAGCATAATTTTGTAGTTTATCTCAGTTTCAAGTCGAAGCAACAGAAGCAGAGACAGCAGCCGACCCACAAAAGGGATCCAGTTGGTTCTGTAGCCCCTGAGCTGAATGGCAGGCAGTCTGTATGTTTGTTCATCACTGCACCATGCCTGGTGCTGTGCTTAGAGAAAAAGCAAAGGGAGTATGTAGTCCAAGTGGAATGCCAGGATAGAGAGCTGGTCAAACTCTCCCATCTCTTGCCTTCCTCCTTGCCTTCCGGATAATTATGTTTTAGCAATAGCTTCTCATTTCCCTTCTAAAGAAGAAAAGCAAAAAGCAAAATCCAAGCAAATATACACATATTTTGTATCAAAGATGTTTGCAAAAGTTGTTTCTGTAACTCATTGCTTAGCAATGGTACTGTAGGGGACTTTTCATACTGGGCTGCAGAATACTTGTGAATTTCTGTAGATTATTTAAAATTCTCTAAAGAGGCACATGCGTTAAAGGAATCTTAAATCCTAAAGTAAGTCTTTGTATAAGGCAAATGGTCCTTCCCTCATTAAAGTGTATTCTTCTTATTCCTGCCTCTTAAGTTCATAATCTTCAAACTGAGTTATCTCAATACAACCTGTGGAGTGACATTTGTCTATATGCCCAATTTTCTTCCACAAAGTGGTTGAGGTAGTTGAACAGATAGTCTTGATTCTTTTTTTTTTTTTTTGAGACAGCATCTCACTCTGTTGCACAGGCTGGGGCATAATGGTACAGAGGTGCAATCATGGCTCCATGGCTCACTGCAGCCTTGACCTCCTGGGCTCAAGCAGTCTTTAGCCTCTTGAGTAGCTGGGTGTATTAGTCTGTTCTTACACTGCTAATAAAGACATACCTGAGACTGGGTAATTTATATATATAAAAAAAGGTCTAATTGACTCACAGTTCAGCATGGCTGGGGAGGCCTCAGGAAACTTATAGTCATGGTGGAAGGGGAAGCAAACATGTCCTCCTTCACACGGCAGCAGCAAAGGGAAGTGCTGGGGAAAAGCCCCTTATAAAAACATCAGATCCTTTGAGAACCCACTCACTATCACAAGAACAGCATGAGGGTAACTGTCCCCATGATTAAATTACCTCCCACTAGGTCCCTCCCATGACACATGGGGATTATGGGAACTACAATTCAAAATGAGATTTGGATGGGGACACAGCCAAACCGTATCACTGGGACTACAGGCATATGCCACCGTGCCTGGCTGATATTTTTATGCGTTGTGGAGACAAGGTCTCACTATGTTGCCCAGGCTGGTCTTGACCTCCTGGGCTCAAGTGATCCTCCTGCCTTGGCCTCCAAAGGTGCTTAGATTATAGGCTTGAGCCACTGCACCTCGCTCAACAGCCTTTATTCTAAAGTGGGCCCCCTTATAAAATTGGCTAGTTCCTTTGGCTCCCTAATCCCTTGCTTATGGCATATATGTATGTTTTTTTTTTTTGCTGAGAAACCCAAAGTAATAAAGAATGGTTCACTCCTGCCAATTTGTGAGGTCAAGAGGAGTTCCCAGCTGTGGATTTAATACATGTTGTTTTTTTTTTTAATGGTGGTAAAATATGCCATAACCTAATATTTATCATTTTAATGATTTATAAGTGTGCAATTCACTGGCATTAAATACAGTCATAATGTTGCATAATCATCCCCAACAAAAACTCTGTACTTGTTAAACATTAACGCCTCTTTCCCCTTCCCCAACCCCTGGTAACCTCTGCCTTTTCTTTCTCTGTGAAAATCAATGTATGCTTTTTCTTTTCATTCTCCTTCTTTTTTTATTGTGGTAAAAAACAGATAACATAAAATTTGCCATCTTAACCATTTTCAAATGTACAGTTCAGTAGTGTTAATTATATTCACACTGTTGTGTGACAGATCTCAAGAACTTTTTCATCTTGTAAACCTGAAACTCTATAGCCATTAAACCACATCTCTCCTTTCCTCCCTTTTCTTAGCCCTTGGTAACCACCATTACACTTTCTGTTCCTAAGAATTTGACTAATTTAGATACCTTCTGTAAGTGAAATCATACAGTATTTGTCTTTTTGTGTTTGGCTTATTTCACTTAGCATAATGTTCTCAAGGATCATCCACGTCATCGCATGTGACAGGGTTTCCTTCCTTTTTAAGCCTGAATAATATTTCATTATATGTATATATCACATTTTGCTTATCAGTTATCTGTCGATGGACACTGGGTTGCTTCTACTTCTTGGCTATTGTGAATAGTGCTGCTATGAATATGAGTATGCAAGATCTCTTTGAGACCTTGCTTTCAGTTCTTTTAGATATATATCAGAAGTGGAATTGCTGAACCTATTTTCAATTTTTTGAGTAACCTTCATACAGTTTTCTGTAGTAGTTGTACCATTTTATAATCCCACCAACAGTGCTCAGGGGCTTAAATTTCCCTCGCCAACATTTTTCACTTGTTATTTTATAAGACTAACCATCCTAATGGGTGTGACTGTATGTTGCTTTTTTATAATTTCTTCTTCTCTTTCTCCTCAGCCTGGCATGGGAGGGCAGGATTGTGGTGGTGGGATTTGCTGGAGGAAACATTGCTTCTGTGCCAGCCAACCTTCTACTCCTGAAGAATGTCTCTGCCATGGGCCTGCGCTATGGTCAATACAAAGAAACAAAGTTTCCTGTGTTCTCCAAGAGCCTGTCTTCATTGCTTCAGTACTGCCAGCAAGGGCGCATACAACCATATGTCGGAATGGTTTTCAAGCTGGAGGAGGTGAGAGACACTTAAGGGATGTGATGCAGATGAGGCCAGGAAATAATTTGTGTCAAGCTATTGGGCAGTTTATCTCTGGATACTATAAATCCTCCTTTTATAAAATAAAAAGGTGAAAATGCAACACAAACTAGTGGAATTGCACAGGAGTCGGGGCCACAGGATTTTTCCCAGTCTTCTGGGTTGCATGGCAGTAGACTCAGGCCCAGTGTGAATCTGAATCCGTGAAGGCCATGCGAAGCTGAAATTGGAGGGTTCTGTCTGCATCCCTGCTCTCTCAAATAGAGGGAAGTCATGGTACTTTAGAAAATGATTTACACGTGTTGATATGAACTTTGAACCCTACAACATACAAGTCTAAGAAAGTGCTTGGCGTGACATTTGGTTTTAAAATATACATGCTTTAAAGCACAAACAGATGATCTAAGTCAGGGTTCTGTGAGAAGCACACTAAATCATGCCTGGCGTCATAAGACCGTAATTCATCCATTAGTCACTGGAGTTAATTTTGTTGGCTATTCACTCCCTTTTTTCTTTTCCCCCAATCTCATTAATGTGGCTTACACGTCCTCCAAAGTGTAATTGTAAGCATGCACATGCAATATAGTTGTAAATGTGAATCTGTTAGGCATTCACTGTGAAGTCTTTATTATTTTTTTGACTTAATTTGTTTTAATGTTCAAAAAACTGTCTTGGTAACTCCTGTCAGTCATAGATAGAGGTGATATTTTGTTCAAATGCAGATTAGTGGAGTCCAAGCTGTCGGTGCCAGACTTCATGGCTAACCAGCCTTCCATGGTTGTTTCTTCCTGTGAGGAGACACATTCTTTTCAAACATAGCTTATTTTCTTTGTCTTTTTAGTATGTAAGTCAAGAAGATGGTGTTCAGTGGTGAAGAGAACCTAACTGGCCAGTAGAATACTGGTTGGATGCCAGTCACAGCTTGGTTCCTCCAGCCGCGTCATTTTGTGGAAGTCCCCTTGCTTTTCTGACTTCAGTTTCCGCCTCTCTAAAATTAAGTGGAAGGACGTTATAAGTAGTTTTCAGACTGTGCTGCAGGAGCCACAGCAGGGATATGGGGCTGGGGGCAGCAGGTGTAGATGTGAGCTGCTTGGGCTCTGGGACACCATCGCTCCTGGAGTTTGAGTAGCTGCACATTTTAACTACTTTGTTCAAACTTTTAAGAAAAGGTCTTGTGACTTAAAAACTTGAAAACCCCAAGTTCTGAGTCCCCTTCCATCCTGCGGCTTTTATCATGTGACTTCTAACCAGACCTTTGCTTTACCTGAGGCTATACCTGTTGGTAAGGGATAAGGACAGTCAGGTATACAGAAGTGGAAACAAGTGTCCGTTTGAACTGTCTCTTCTCCCTCAAGGTCTTTTAGGTGCTGTTTAGGCACGAACGAAAGCCAGAGGTAGATTATCATTTTAATTATCCCTGTTGAAATTCTCTCTCCTCTGTAAACATGAGTTGACTATGTAATTACTAACCACCTGTCAGCTTCCATTTGCCCCTCTCCATTCCAGTGAGGGCTCAGCATGTGGGATTTATAGAGTTGTTCTCACTCTGCTGCCCTTGGTGTAATTGGGTGGCTCTTTAGGCCATGCTCCCTAACACATTTCAAGCATCTCATTCATACACCATCCATTTACCATTTCTTCTTTTTCTGTTTCTTTCAATATGCAAACCATTTAGAGGATTAATAATAGGAATGACAGCTCATATACATTAGGTGTTTACTATGGGTCAAGAACTACGCTAAACACTACATGCATTGTCTCCTTTAACCTTCACAACAACCCTTGGAGGTCTGAGCAACTTTATTACATTTTACAGATGAAACAATCAGGACTTCTAGAGGATAGAAGCCTTGCCCAGTGATAGGTAGGAAGTAAATCTAGTCTCAGTCCATCTGCTGCCAGAATCTGGGCTTCTTATGACTGTGTCAAACTCTCTCCTCAAACAAGCCAAGAAGTCACTTCTGAGAAGCCTTATTTTATAGAATGAAGTTTATCTATTTATCACAGAATTATCTGTGTGAAAGAACTATGTTATAGTTAAAATAACCGGTACTTTTATATTTTCCTGAGCAGTACCAGAATTTATATATTTTGTTCTTTGTTCTTTTGAAAATGAAGATGGTTAAATGGATATATAATTAATTTCATTGAACTTTAAAGCCTGGGTAAGAAAAATATTAAATGAGCAAATTAGTAAACATGTAAATTGTTTAACATACCGGAAAAAGTTTTTTATCAGGAACTGTTTAGATATGGAAAATGACCACTGTACTGTATATAGAGAAAATACAAACTAAAAAGCACTAGTCAATCTGACTGGCTTGTATTTTCTCCTGAATATGTGTAGTTGCAGATTTAACCTTGGTAGTTGATATCAATGTGACCACAAACTTTGCACCGTAGATTTTTGAGTAGGCACAGGGTGTGAACTTCTGTAGGACTCTGCTTTTCCTTTATTTACTTGTGATTACTTGTCCAATGCCCGTCTTTCCCATAGAGCATAAACTCTGTGCAAACAGGGTCATTGCTGTCTGCACCTCCCTACCTCTAGCTTCTGGCAGGCACTCACATATCTGTTGAATGACTGTGTATGAGTGTGGGGCTCTGGGCTCAGACCAGCAAAGTTCAGACGCTGGCTGTGGGCAAATTACACATCTTTGTGACTTAGTTTTCTCATCTGTAACAGGAGCAGCAATATACCCTGCCTCCAAGGGTGATTATGAGGATTAAATAAGATGATACATGTAAAAGCACATAATGAATATAGTGACTTTTTAAAAGCATAAGAAATTGCCATGATGAAATATGGAGTTCAGCTTTTCCAGTTCCCCTCAACTGTAACACTTTTGCATTGATGTCTCAGAGGGAAGGATTATAAGACAGTCTTTAGATTTTGAATGCTACTTAGAATTTATTATTTTCTGAAGGATTATATCCAGCACAGCATGCTGTGGTGGGCGGATCATGAATTGGTCCCGTGATCTGTCCAGAGGAGGGCATTATTTAGATGTGCAGTGTCTGTTTTCTGTATGGAGCGGTCCTTGAACATGTCAGCTTGACATGGTATTTAACCTCACAGATCTGAACTTATTTATTATTTAAAGGTCAGGTGAGATCATCATATGAACAGATGGATAGAAATTGTTAATGGATAGAAATTGTTTGCTTGAAATTTTCTCTGTGTATCTGTGGCATATTCTTAAAAATGAAACTACTCTTTTAGTTTAGAAGGTCTATTAATTATAGCCCATTGTTCTAGACCCAGTTTGTGAAACTCCCCATATCTGCTGGCCCCACCTGCCCCAGGCCTTGGCCGCTTGTCACGCTTTTCCAGTGATGACTCCTGTAGCTGATCCTACGGTTCATACAGCCCAAACCACTATCCCTGGGATGCATCTCCTAACATCGTTAATTGCCTCGTGCTTTCCTGGGTTTGGGGCTGATCCTAGAGGCAAGGGGTCCATTCTGCTCATCATATAGGAGCTTCTGCAGCTCTGGTGCAGAGGTTTGATCCAAATGGACCTGTTGAAGTTTCTGGCTTTCCCAGAAACTGTATGCAGGGGCTGAGCAATGCAGTCCAGAAGTATGAGTATTTCACTCCATTGAGCAAGCTTTTCATTGGGAGGAATGAAAGGAGATAAATTGTTTGCTTTTTCTCCTCCCTGTTGACTGTTTCATATGGCTCCCGCTTCTTTTTTTTTTTTCAGAGAGAATTTTGCTCTTGTTGCTCAGGCTGGAATGCAGTGGTGTGATCTCAGTCACTGCAACCTCTGCCTCCTGGGTTCAAGTGATTCTTCTGCCTTAGCCTACCAAATAGCTGGGATTACAGGCACCTGCCACCACACCAGGCTAATTTTGTATTTTTAGTAGAGATGGGATTTCACGATGTTGGTCAGGCTGGTCTCGAACTCCTGACCTCAGGTGATTGACTCGCCTCGGCCTCCCAAAGTGCTGGGACTACAAGCGTGAGCCACTGCACCCAGCATTTTTTTTTTTTTTTTTTTGTGAACAACCATTGCTACTATCCAGTGTCTTCTCTATAGATGTCCCGTGAGAACAGTAGCCAACTGCATGTCCCCCTGAAGCTACAACCAATTCAAAATCAGTAACACAATGCCCTGTAGTTTCTCTCCTTTTTTCCTTGATTTGCTTCACTTTTTCCTTTACTCTTGCCTCCCTGGGATTGCAACCCTTAGTGATGCATTAGGGCATAACTTTTGATTAGGTTCTGTTTTCTAAGGGCCAGGCTGATGCTCAACTTCAAAAATTTATTTATTTTTATGTTTAGTACCACATTGCCTGACTTTTTAAAAAAAGTTAAGTTTGTTGAGATATAATTTACATATAATAAAATTCACCCTTTTTAGGTGTACAGTTCTCTGAGTTTTGACAAACCTATATAGCATGTAGCTACCCCACTACAGTCAAGGTATAAGAACATTTCCATCACCCCCGAAAGTTCCCTTGTGCGCCTTGTAATTAGTCTCCTTTTCCTTCTCCACAGCTACTGGTAGTCACTGTCCTGTTTTCTTCCTGTATAATTTTTTCTTTTCCAGAGTGTCATGTAAATGAAATCATACAGTATGTAGTCTATTGAGTTTGGTTTCTTTCTCTTTGTGTAATGCTTCTGAGGTGTACCATGTTGCTGCATGTGTCAGTAATCCATTCCTTTTTATTGCTGAGTAGTATTTCATTGTATGGATGTACCACAGTTTTTTTATTTTTCATTCACCAGTATACAGACATTTGATTGTTTTCAGTTTTTGGTGATTATAAATTTATCTTCTATAAACATTCATGACAGGTGTAGACATATGGTTTTATATATTTTAGGACTGAGATTTCTGGGCTACATGCTACATGTATGTTTAACTTAAAACAATTTACACAGATGTTTAGTTAGTTTTACTTTTCTCGTCATTCTCCAATGTTGCCTAGATAACATCATGAAGCAAGAATGATATGAGGCAAGGATTGAATTGTAGCTGCTTCTGAATGTTAACGTTAAAATAAATCTCTGCAGAATTCTAAAAATAACAGATATTGATGCCCCTTCAAAAGTGGGCAACTTCAATGATATCAGCAGCTCTTTCTCTATGCCTCAGTTATTCAGAAGCAATTCTGTTTCAGTTTCTATATCCTATGACTTTGAAGACAAGGCCATTGATACCACATTCCTACCAAAGCCTGTATCACACAGGTTTTCTATTTCTTTTGCTGTATTCTGGATTAGAAACTGGTGCTCTGGCATACAAATGTGCCCAAAGTTGAGCTGTCTGTTTTAACATTTTGGGATTTTGCTTGTATTGGTTTGCTACTACAATGTTTAGGTTTTAATAAATTGGCAAACTATTTTCCACAGTGCTTGTGCCATCTTGCATTCCCTGTGTATGAGAGTTCCAGTTGCTCTGCATCTGCCTAGACTTAGTCTTGTCAGTTGTTTCCTTGAATGTTAGCTATTTCATTAGGTTTGTAGAGGATCTAAGATTTAGATAAACTTAGATCAATGATGTGATGAATATAAATCACCTTAACAACATACTGCTAGCCAAAAGTTTTTACCTTTTAAAAATAATCCCATTTCTGTAGGCAGGGGTTGAACCTCCTTAAAGCATAAGTCTCACAGGGCCTGTAAAACAATAGCGCAATGAAAAAAACAGTATCCAGGTAACAACTAATATGATGAGTAGAACAGTACCTAACACCTCAATGTTAACATTGAATGTAAATGGCCTAAATGCTCTACTTAAAAGATACAGAACAGCAGAATGGATAAAGAGCCACCAACTAAATATTTACTATCTTCAAGAGACTCTCCTAAGACAAAAGGATTCATGTAAATTCAAAATAAAGGGGTGGAGAAACAGGTTCCACACAAATGGAAACCAAAAGCAGGCAGGAGTAGCTGTTCTTATAGACCAAACAGACTTTAAAGCAGCAACAGTTAAAAAAAATACAAAGAAGAACATTATGTAATGACGAAAGGATCAGTCCAACAATAAGTTATTATAATCCTGCATTTATATGCATCTAGCACCGGAGCTTCCAGAGTTACAAAACAATTACTGCTAGACCTAAGAAATGAGATAGTAACATAATAATAGCGGGGGACTTTAATACTTCACACATAGCACTAGACAGATCGTCAAGACAGAAAGTCAACAAAGAAACAATAGACTTAAACGATACCCTAGAACAAATAGACTTAACAGATATTTACAGAACATTGTACCCAACAGCTGTAGTACTCTACCTTCTTCTCATCAGCACATGGAATATTCTCCAAGATAGACCATATTATAGGTCACAAAACAAGTCTCAATAAATTTAAGAAAATCAAAATCATATCAAGTATCTTCTCAGACTACAGTGGAATAAAACTGGAAATCAACTTCAAAAGCAACCCTCAAAACTATACAAATACATGGAAATTAAATAATCTGCTCTTGAATGATTTTTTGGTTAACAATGAAATCAAGATGGAAATTTTAAAATTCTTTGAAATGAATGATAATAGTGACACAACTTATCAAACCCTCTGGGATACAGCAAAAGCAATGCTACGAGGAAAGTTCATAGCATCAAATGCCTACATCAAAAAGCATGAAAGAGCACACATTGACAACCCAATGTCACACTCAAGGAACAAGAGAAACAAGAACAAACTAAACCCAAACCCAGAAGAAGAAAAGAAATAACAAAGATCAGAGCAGAGCAAAATGAAATTGAAACAACAGCAAAATACAAAAGATAAATGCAACAAAAGCTGGTTCTTTGAAAAGATAAACAAAGTTAGTAGACCATTAGCAACATTAGCCAAGGAAAGAAGAGAGAAAATCCAAATAAGCTCAATTAGAAATGATACTGGAGATATTACAAATGATACTGCAGAAATACAAAAGATCATTCAAGGCTACTGTGAACACAAGTACAAACTAGAAAATCTAGAGGAAATGGATAAATTCCTAGAAACATACAACCCTGCTAAATTAAACCAGGAAGAAATAGAAACCATGAACAGACCAATAACAAGAAGAGAGATTGAATCAGTAATAAAAAAAATTGCCAACAACAACAAAAAAAGGTCCAGGACCAGATAGATTCACAGCTGAATTCTGCCAGACATTCAAAGAAGGATTGGTACCAATCCCACTGAAACCATTCTGAAAGATAGAGAAAGAGGAAATGGTCCCTAAGTCATTCTGTGAAGCCAGTATCACCCTAATACCCAAACCAAGAAAGGACATAACAAAAAAAGTAAACTACAGACCAGTTTCCCTGGTGAAAATAGATGTAGACATCCTTAACAAAATACTAGATAACCAAATCTAACAGCCCGTCAAAACGATAACACATCATGATCAAGTGGGTTTCATCCCAGGGATGCAGGGATGGTTTAACATATGCAGGTCAATAAATGTGGTACATCACATAAAAAGAATTAAAAACAAAAACTAAATGATCATTTCAGTAGATGCAGAAAAAGCATTTGATAAAATCCAGCATCGCTTTATGATAAAAACCTCAATAAAATAGGCATAGAAGGAACTTACCTCAAAGTAATAAAAGCCATATGTGACAAACCCACTGTCAACATCATACTGAATGGGGAAAAGTTGAAAGTATTCCTGTTGAGAACTGGCACAAGACAAGAATGCCCACTTTCAGCACGTCTATTTAACATAGTACAGGAAATCCTAGCCAGTGCAATCAGGCAAGAGAAAGAAATAAAGGAAATCCAAAATGGAAAAGAGGAAGCCAAACTGTTGCCATTCACTGATGATGTGATTGTATACCTAGAAAACCCTTAAGACTCATCCAGAAAGCTGCTAGATCTGAGAAACAAATTCAGTGAAGTCTCAGGATACAAAATCATTATACACAAATCGGTTGCACTACTGTACACCAAGAGTGACTAAGCTGAGAATCAATTCAAGAATTCAGTCCTTTTTATAATAGCTACAAAAAAACAAACAAAAACCTCCTCCAAAAACCCTAGGAATATACTTAACCAAGGAGGTGAAAGATCTCTATGAAGAAAACTGCAAAACACTGCTGAAGGAAATCATAGATGAGACAAGCAAATGGAAACACATCCCATGCTCATGGATAGGAACAATCAATATTGTGAAAATGACCTCCTGCCCAAAGCAATCTACAGATTCAATGCAATTCCCATCAAAATATCATCATTCTTCACATAACTAGAAAAAAATTCCTAAAATTCATATGGAACCAAAAAAAGAGCCCACATAGCCAAAGCAATGCTAAACAAAAAGAACAAATCTGGAGGCATCACATTACCCGACTTCAAATTATACTACAAGGCCATAGTTGCCAAAACAGCATGGTACTGGTTTAAAAATAGGCTCATAGACCAATGGAACAGAATAGAGAACCTAGAAATAAAGCCCAATTCTTACAGTCAACCAACCTTCAACAAATCATACAAAAGCATGAATTAGGGAAAGGAGACCCCATTCAGTAAATGGTGCTGGGAAAACTGGCAGGCCACATGTAGAAAAAACAAACTGGAAACCTATCTCTCACCTTATACAAAAATCAACTCAAGATGAATCAAAGACTTAAATCTAAGACCTGAAAAACTTCTGGAAGATAACATCAGAAAAACTCTTCTAGACATTGGCTTAGGCAGATAAATCGCAAATGCAACAAAAAACAAAAAATAAATAGATGAGACCTAATTAAAATAGAAAGCTTCTGCACAGCAAAAGAAATAATCACTGGAGTAGACAGACAACCCACAGAGTGGGAGAAAATATTTGCAAACTATGCATCTGACAAAGGACTAGTAACCAGAATCTACAAGGAACTCAAACAAATCAGCAAGAAAGAAACAAATAATTCCATCAAAAGTTGGGGAAGGACATGAATAGACATTTCTCAAAAGGAGATATACAAATAACCAACAAACATATGAAAAAATGCTCAACATCACTAATAATCAGGGAAATGCAAATTAAAATCACAATGAGATACCATGTTACTCCTGCAAGAATTACCATAATTAAAAAGTTAAAAAACAATAGATGTTGGTGTGGATGTGGTAAAAAGGTAACACTTTTACACTCCTGGTGGGAATGTAAATTAGTACAACCGCTATGGAAAAGAGTATGGAGATTCCTTAAAGAACTAAAAGTAGAACTGTCGTTCAATCCAGCAGTCCCACTGTTGGGTATCTACACAAAGGGCAAGAAGTCATTATGTGAAAAAGACATGCACATATATGTTTATAGCGGCACAATTTGCAATTGCAAAGATATGGAACCCACCAAAGTGCCCATCAGTGAGTGGATAAAGAAAATGTGGTATATGTACATCCTGGAATTTTCAGCCACAAAAAGAAATAAAAAAAAATGCCTTTTGCAGCAACTTGATGAAGCTGGAGGTCATTATTCTAAGTGAAGTAACTCAGGAATGGAAAATCAAATATCGTGTGTTGTCACTTATAAGTGGGAGCTAAGCTATGAGGACTCAAAGGCATAAGAGTGACATTAATGAACTTTGGGGTCTTGGTGTGGGGGAAGATTGCAGGGGGGATGGATAAAAGGCTACATATTGGGTAACATGTATACTGCTGGATGATCGGTACACTAAAATCTCAGAAATCACCACTAAGTAACTTATCCATGCAACCAAAAACCACTGTACTTCAAAAACTATTAGAAAAAAAGCCAGTCCCACTCATCTCAGATATATTCATTAATTCATGATTTATTTTATTCATCAAACATTCACTGTATGTCAGTCAATAAAAAGTAAGATTTAGTCTTGCTCATAAAGAGTTTATTTTTTAGTTGGGAAGATCTCAGGGGAAGAGCCAGTTTCTAATGAATGCACACATGAATATGATATATTTAGAAAACTCTAAGTTACTTTGATTGTTCCTGACTGAAGAACTAGTTAAAAATTCCAACAGCAGAAACTTCATTTCCTGAAACAAAAGCAATGTTCTTATCCTGCTCCAAATTCCAGGTTGCATTTCTCCAGAGACAAATTTAATTATGGCTTCATCTAACTGAAGGCAGAAAACCAGTGTGCTGGGAACAGCCTGTGTATCTATTATATCTAGGCATTAGTATTGTGCAGTCTTCCTCTCTGTAACACAGCCTGCAGAATCCAGGAGGAAAGTGTCTCTAGGCTATCTGAAGTAGCTATCAAAAGACTGGTCTAAAGCCGTACACTTTACTTTTCAGTTTCTCACTCAGATCCTCATTACCTTGATTAAACTTCTAGTCCTTAACACCACCGAGTGTCAGTCTGTTTCCTCAGCCCGGACAGAGACCACCAGGTAGAAAGGGACAGAGTTGGGTGGTTTTTAGAAGCAGCTACAGTTACAACAGAAGTGGCAACTGGACATGGAGAGGTGACAGAATATCAGAAAAACAGAAGGTAAAATAATGGATGTTCAAAATTTTGAAATGCTCAAGTCATGGAACAAGATTATACTTTCCCCCAGTATTCTCTGTTATGGAAGTCACAGAAATATGTGACACATTCTAATAAAGATTCATATGCAACATGATTAAAATTAGCTTGAGCATTTGAAGGGACAGCTTTCTTTTTATGTTAACATTTATTTGCAGGCGATCCTTCATTCCCTTAGGATGCCAGGCAAAAAAGTATCACTAGCTTTAATAATATTTATTTTCTCAAGTATTTTCTATTGTTGGGCTATGACACATCTCCGGGAACAAGTGACTTGTAACTGACAGGGAGAGTGATGCAGCTGTGAGTCACTGGAAATGACTGACAAGTGGGATGAGTGTTTCAAACATCTGTCTTAGACCTCTTCCACCTCCTTGTCGAGAGTCTAAATTTGCTTAGATGGGAAAGGTCTCTGTAAGGCACAGAGCTCTGAAAGATAGATGTTTTTGAAACCAGGGATTTCATGTGGCAGAGAGATTGCCATGATTGATTTGTTCCTCTACTTATTTTACTTTGGTTTTTGTATTTTTTTTTTTTTTGGAGAATCTCAAATGGAAAGGGTTGACTAATCATAATCTTCATTTCAAAGCACATTTTCATTGTTGGATCATGGAAAGCTGATCTTTTGTTTTTATGTCGGTAATTTTATGAATGTCTGTATTTATTTATTCCCTTTACCCTCATTTCCCACTGCATCTCCCCACTCTTTTTTCTTCCTTCTGAGCCCGTCTGTGATGAGTTTGATATGTATCTTTGGATTTACATTTCCTTGTAAAACAGAGTTTATTTGTGTGTTAATTTCTTTTTAAGTTACATAAATGGTGTTATGCACTGAACTTTGTTCTGTTTCATAAAACTCTCTCAGTGCTGTCTTTTTAAGATCCATCTGTGTTGCTGCTCCTGTATCCAGTTCATTGCTTTTCACTGCTACATCGTGGTGCATGATGTGCATCCACCACAGTTTACAGATTCATTCTCTACTGATGAACTTTGAGGTTGACTTGATTCCCTAATCAAGTCATAATAATCAGTACAGCAGTAACTGCCTTATATGTGTAACCTTAGGGACTTGTGCAAAGGTCACATTGGGGTTATTTTCCCAGGCGTAGATTGTTGGGTCATAGGATGAATGCATACTTAGTTTGACTGCCAATTACTCTCTAGAATGACTTGACCAGTTTATGCCTCTATCAGCAGTACGTGAGAATTCTTGTCTATTTGCCACCCTGTTGATATATCCAACATTCAGATTTTTGCCAAATTGATAAGGTGTAAAGTGGCATCTTACTATTTTAATTTGAATTTTCCTGATCTCTAATACATTTAAGCATCTCTTTATATATTTGGTATCCATTCAGGTTTCCAGTGCTTGGAATTGCAATGTAAGCTCTTTGTGTAGTCCTATTTGGCTTCCTGTCTCTTTAGGTTTTGTTCTTGTTTATTTGAGATGAGGTCTTGCTCTGTCGCCTAGGCTGGAGTGCAGTGGTGCGATCATGGTTCACTGAAGCCTACCTCTGGGCCTCAAGCAATCCTCCCAAGTTCAAGTGACTTCCTGCCTCAGCTTCCTGAGTAATTCGGACTACAGGCATGTGCCACCATGCCCGGCTAATCTAAAAAAAATTTTGTTAATAGAAATGGGGTCTCCCTGTGATGCCTAGGCTGGCCTCCAACTCCTGGGCTCAAGTGATCCTCCCAACTTAGCCTCCTGAAGTGCTGGGATGACAGGTGTGAATCATCATGCCTGGCCTTCCTGTCTTTTTCTTACTAAGTTGCAAACGTTCCTTGTGTATTCTGAAACGTTGATGTGCATACAAATCACCTGGGATTCTTGTTGCGATTCAGATTATGATTCAATAACGATAGGATGGGACTCAAGATCGCGCATTTCTAATAAGCTCCTAGGTGATGCAGAGGCCTGGGGTTCTTGAACCACCCTTTGAGTAGCAAAGTTCTAGATGTTAGTTTGAGACTTTGCAAAAGTCTTCTTCCACATTTGTCATGCTACTGTAACTTTTGTCTAGATTTAATTGCTTTTTGTCTAGATTTAATTGCTTCACGTCTAGATTTAATTGCTTCACAGCTCTAAAAATATCCCCTGCGCTCTAGTCATCCTTACCCCCAGCCCCTCAATCCCTGACAGCCACTGATCCTTTTACTTTCTCTACAGTTTTGCCTTTTCCCGAACTTATATGGTTAGATTCAGACTGCATGTAGCCTTTTCACACTGGCTTCTTTCACTTAGAAATATGCACTTAAGGTTCCTCTATGTCTTTTCTTGGGTTGATGGATCATTTCTTCTTATCACAGGATGATATTTCATTGTATGGATGTACCACAGGTTGTTTTTCCATTCACCTATTTAAGGACATCTTGGTTGTTTTCAAGTTTTGGCAATGGTGAATAAAGCAGCTATAAACACTTATATGCAGGCTTTTGTGTGAGCATAAGTTTTTGGATCATTTGGGTAAATACCTAGGAGTGAAATTGCTGGATTGTATGGTGAAGATGTGTTTAGTTGTATAAGAAACTGCCAAATTGTTTTCCAAAGTGACTGTACCATTTTATATTCCCTCTAGCAGCAAATGGGAGTTTCTATTGCTCCACATCCTCACCAGCATTTGCTGTTAGTGTTTTGGATTTTAGCCATTCTGGCAGGTATGTAGTGGTATCTCATTGTTGTTTTAATTTGCAGTTCCCTAGTGACATGCTGTTGGGCATCTTTTTATATGCTTATTTGCCATCTGTATATCTTCTTTGGTGAAGTGTCTGTTCAGATCTTTTGCCTGCTTTTTATTGTTAAGTTTTAAGAATTACGTGTGTATTTTAGATACAAGTCATTTATCAGATATGTGTTTTGCAGAGATTTTTCTCCCCAACTGTGTCTTGTCTTTTTATTCTTTTAACAATGCCTTTTGCAGAGCATAAGTTTCTAACTTTAAGAAGACAACTTACCAATTTTTTTTTTCATGGATTGTGCTTTTTTGGTGTTGTATCTAAAAACTCATTTCTAAACCAAGGTGACCTAGATTTTTCCCCGTATTTTCTTCTGGAAGTTGTATAGTTTCGCATTTTACGTTTAAGGTCTATGATCCATTTTGAGGTGGTTTTTGTGAAGAATATGAGGTCTGTATCTAGATTCATATTTTTGCATGTGGATATCCAGTTTTTCCAGCACCATTTGTTGAAAGACTATTTTGTCTCCATTGAATTGCTTTGCTCTCTTGGCAAAGATCAGTTGACTATATTTGTATGGATCTATTTTTGGACTCTCTGTTCTATTCCATTGATCTGTTTGTCTCTTCTTTCACCAATATGACAATGCCTTGATTACTGTAGCTGCTTTTAATTATGTTTTGTAACCTTGTACTTCCTAAAAAAGATTCAAGGTAGATTACAATTTCAGTTACATAGGAAACAGGACAATTTAAATAAAAAGACAGAAATTATTAAACATAAAAATATTGATTCTTCTGCCAGTGGGTCCATTCTTTCAAAAGCTAGAAAACAACTATTACAGTGGAGTATGGACAGGTCTAGGACTTTTTACCGTCTGGCATGTATTTGATAATACTGAGAATTACACATTTAGATAGAAATACTGAGCTTGGGTTATTCTTGAATGTTATTGTTTTCCTTTGCATTTGTGATAATTAGTGTTGCATAGTTAGTTATTTATAGTTCATTGGAGATACATCTTAATATGTTAGTTATTTTAATAACTGAACCAGCAACAGATGTTTGTTGAAATATCCATATATGCAAATCTGAATACATTCTTTTGCATTTTGTTTTAGGTCAATGATGCCTTCCTTCATGTGATACAGGGGAAATCCATGGGCAAGGTGCTTCTCGCTCTTAAGTAAATCCTCACCTCAGCAGCAGAGTTAACATGTCCAGATCAAAACTCAACATCTTTCTCGGAAACCTGATTTCCCTTCTGTGTTTCCAAAGGTGTAATCACTTTCCTTACTAATCCAGGTTTAAAATCTTGGAGTTATTTACCTTTGATTCTGTTTACTAATTGGTCCTAATTAATATGGTTATATAATTTACTGTCCAAACTTGGACCTTTTTGAGAGTGAAAGGATGCCATTAGTCATTACATCAGGAAAACATACCCCAGGCAAACTGGAAGGTATGGTCAGCCTACTTGATGCATTATGAAATGCATTATGAAATCACTGTTGCCGAGTTCTGTCATTCCCACCTCTAAGATATCTCTCATGTCCATATACTGTTTTCCATTCTATTTATGTCTCATCTGCTGTCACCAGTGACCTTCTAACTGCTTTTCCTACCTTTAAACTACTCTCACCACCTCCATCCTTGTGATGCATTATTGCCCTGGGGATCTTCCCGAAGCATAACTCTGACTATGTCCCATCTCAGAAAACCTATAGTGGCTCACCATTGCCCGATGGTGGAGTTCAGACTCCTTGAGCTAGCATTTCATTATGACCATGACTTTTCCCTACACCACCTTCCAGCCTTATGGCCCACAGTTCCACTGGGCCCGAAGTCTGTACTGAACTCTCCTGCCTCTCTTATTTTGCTCTGTTTGTGCAATTTTTTCCACGCTCCATTTCTGTCAAACATAAACCTTCCTGACCTCTAACACCTACCCTTGTCAGGTGCCTCTACCATCAGGCAAGGGGCAATCTCTTCTCTTCCTCTTGTACCTTCCTGTAGCTTCTCCCCCAGGAGTTGTCACATTCTGCCTTGAATCATAAGGAACAACATGTGTAGTGGAATGAACACAGGCCTCCGAATCCAAGATGTAAGTTTAAATCCCAGCTTTGGAGGTGGTTACTTAAGGTCTCAGTGCCTTCATTTTTCTTCCTATATAAAGTGGATATTACAATATTTACCTCGCAGAGTCATTGGGAGCTATACATGCAGTGATTGGGTAAAGCACCTGGCACATGGCAAGCAGTTAGCAAATGCTGGTTGCTTCTACTTCTTTCTCTTCTCTTTTCCCAGTGTATCGTAAGTTCCTTGAGGGCAGGCACCGTGTATGATTTACCCTTGTACTTCCCACAGTAGTTCCCATAGTGAGTTACCCTTAGTAAATGCTCAGTAAGTTGAACTGAATTTAAATAACCTGTAAGTCTGGAATTGTGGGATTAAATTAAGAATATGTTGCTCTGGAAACACCCAAATGTCTATCGATGGATGAATGGATAAACAAAATGTGGTATATATATAATGGAATATTATTCAGCCTTAAAAAGGAATGAAATTCTGACATGTGCTACAGTATGATGAAGCTTGAAGCCATTATATGTGAAATAAGCCAGACAGAAAAGGACATACTATGTGATTCCACTTATATGAAGTACCTAGAGTAGTGAAATTCATAGAAACAGAAAGTACAGGTTGACATCCCAAATCTGAAATGGGAAACGCTCCAAAATCTGAAACTTTTTGAATGCCGACATGATGCTCCAAGAAAATGCTCATTGGAACCTTTCAGATTTTAGATTTTTGGATTTGGGATGCTCAACTGGCATAATGCAAATATTCCAAACTCTGAAAAAATCTCAAGTCCAAAACACTTCTGATCTCAAGAATTTTGGATAGGGCCGGGCATAGTGGCTCATGCCTGTAATCCCAGCACTTTAGGAGTCCGAGGCAGGCAGATTATCTGAGGTCAAGAGTTTGAGACCAGCCTGGCCAACATGGTGAAACCCCGTCTCTACTAAAAAAAATACAAAAAATTAGCTGGGCATGGTGGCACGTGCCTGTAATCCCAGCTATTCAGGAGGCTGAGGCAGGAGAATCACTTGAACCCAGGAGGCAGAGGTTACAGTGAGCCGAGATTGTGCCACTGCACCCCAGCCTGGGCAATAAGAGTGAAACTCTGTCTCATTAAAAAAAAAAAGAATTTTAGATAAGGGATACTCAATGTGCAACATATGGAATGGCAGTTGCAAGCTGAGGAGGAGAGAATGGAGAGTTATTGTTTAATGATACAATGTTTCCTTTTAGGAAGATGGAAAGTTTTGGAGGTGTGTGGTGATTATGATTGTGCAACAATGGGAAGGTACTTAACACTGCTTAGCTGTACACTTAAAAATGGTAAAAATGATAAATTTTATGTATGTCTTACAGCAATAAAAAATGTTAAAAAAAATCATGTTATCCTCCTTTCTAAGTGAATCCATTCTGGGAAGAGAACAGGGAATGTGTGTAGCGTGCCTAGCTTAGGCCGAAGTCAGCTCCAGTCTCTGCCGGCATCCTGGTTTGCTGGGAGAGGTCCTGTACTTTTTTGCTGGGTGCTAAACATTGCGCTCTATTCCTCCTACTGCATGAGTGATAATTCTCAAAAAGGAGGAGGTGGTGTAGGGATAAAAACAGGCACCTGACACAACAGAGACATGTGGGTACTTCCACTTATTCTTGATGAAGTCTGCTTCCAATAAATGTGGTAAGAGGCTTTGTTTAGAAAAAAATATATTTTTTTGGAAGAATAGAATGGTAAGATAGGGATTAACATTTGAGGAAAGAATTTGAAACGGAGAAATTAGCAGAAGGAAGGGGGAGGAGAAAGATGTCAGGGAAATCACCCACGAGCGTGTTGTGGGCCATGTGGTACTTCCAGGAGGGCCAGCGCACATGCTGCCACCTCTTCTGTGTCACAGGGGGTTAGTTTCAGCCTTCTGGGAGCTTCATGCCCTGTGATTGCATTTCATAATAGGCTTCCTCTTACCTCCCTTCCCCTAACCCCATTTCATCTTAATATGAGCTATTTTTATATTTAAATGAAAGTTGGTTTTCAAAAATATTAAGAAAGTAAACTTTGAGCCTTATTTTAGAGTTTTGTAACAGCCTTTGGCATCACTGAAGACATGCTGGATAGATCGTGGGAGAGAAGACAAATTAGGATTGGGAAAAATGTATGAGCCCAGCCAGGAGCTGCCTTTTCCGCTGCTGAGAGCCGATCGGTAGGTGTCACAAGTAATAAAGATCTATTGTCCCCGGTTCACTAACAGCAAAATGACTTAGATAGAAAGAGGCAGTCATTTAGGAGAGTGAGTTTTTTTAGATTTAACAAGTTTTGGTTAGAACCTCTAATGACCTGTTCTCTGCTTGCCTTAGTTCCTGTTTCATTGGAATGATTTGATTTGAAAGCATTTGACTCATATTTTAGTCATCGTTTGGTTGTTCTACCATCTGAGCCATTAGTTAGTCTGAAAAAAGAATCAATGCAGCTCCAAGTGACAGTATTTATTCTATATTCACAGACTTTTTCCCAGCTCTTCCTCGTAGGCTGCTGCTGGAGGAATCATGCCCACACGCCCACCTCCCCTTTTTCAGAAACTGTGGGTCTCTCCACCTGCACAACCGAAGTGAGGTTTTCTGCCATTATCTGTGAAGTGATCCTATCTATGCACCACCAGGATATTTGTTCCTGCTCTTTCCTCTATAACCTGTGTGAATTTAGAAAATGACCTTTTCTATTTGAGTTATGGTAAAGATAATAAGGGCTGTTATTTGAGAAGTGAGGGATAGCAAGGTGCTTTCATGTACTCAATTGTATTTAATTTAAAGCAATCGGAGTAAACTAAGAAAAATTCTGCTATTATATTTTTTTCTAATTTTCCTTCCAAGTTTATATAAAGGAATCAATGCCTTTTTTTTTTTTTTTTGAGATGGAGTCTTGCTCTGTCCCTCAGGCTGGAGTGCAGTGGCACGATCTTGGCTCACTGCAGCCTCCACCTCCTGGGTTCAAGTGATTTGCATACCTCAGCCTCCCAAGTAGCAAGTGCTCTCTACCATGCCCAGCTAATGTTTATATTTTTAGTAGAGACAGGGTTTCCCCATCTTGGCCAGACTGGTCTTGAACTCCTGACCTCAAGTGATCAGCCCGCCTAGGCCTCCCAAAGTATTGGGATTACAGTTAAGGTGAGCCACCATGCCAGGACAGCAATGAATTTTTGAAATCTCTTTTGTTTATAAAAGTGATGTAAGACCTAATTAAACAAACAAATTCTGGCATTTTCAATTGTGCTCTTCCATTTTGCTTCTTCATCAGAACTTACTGCTAGATTGAAGGTCTGGCTTGGAAATTAGCTTGTTTCTAGAACTGTATCCTTGTTGAGGATCATACAAAGTGGCTTTTCTCCCTCTTTTTCACTGGATTTAGAAATGGTCAGTTTCCTGAACTTTGGTGAACTGTATGATTATTTTAAAAATGGCATTGTTAAAATAATTACAACAATACCATATGGTCATTGGATAAAGTCAAATCCAGAAATTTATAAGTAGAAATTGTTATCCTATTTTTCCTCTTCCTTGTCTCATTTCCATTTTCCAGGGCAAGCGCTTCAAGCAATTTGGTGTTAGTCTTGAGTCTTGCAAACCGTTTTAAATACAGCCTCCCACACCCCTCCAACAAGCACAGAGGTTTTTTTTTTTTTTTTTAAATAAATATATACACGTTTTAAAAATAGTATGCATACTGTTCTGTAATGTGCTGCTTTAAATTAATAATATAGACTTTTGTATTAGTATATAGAGTTATCTCTTTTTAACAGCTGCTTAGTATTCCATAGTGAGGTATATGATATATAATCATTTCCTCATTAGTGGACTTATTCCTATTCACATAAGCATTTATCAGTGTGCTCTGTGTGAGCAAAAGTTTACAAATCTAGTAGGGGAGACAGACATTAATCAGATATATAAAATCATGCTAAACCGGTGCCATCTGAGGTCTAATGGAGGAATTCAACTCGGGAAGGTCAAGAAACTTCCTCGAGGAAAGACCCTTGAGCCTCTATCTGAAGATGGAAGCTTCTAGGAATTTAATCCTAGTGATTTAGATAGGGAAGAAAGGGAGTCTTCCAGGACCCTGTGGCTAGTGAAAGTTCAGTGAATAAAGGGAGCTGAAAGGAGGCTAGTGGGGCTGAAGCTTGAGAAATGAAGGCTACTGTTGTGAGATGAGGCTGGCGGTGGGGACCAGGTTAGGCAGGGATGTGCAAACAAGTTATGGGAGTTTTGACTTTACGCTAAAAGCAAGAGGTGCCACTGAAGTGTTGGAAGCAGAGGTGGGACAGGCGCAGCGTGACCGGAATGGCCTTTTGGAATCCGTCCAGCTATAGTGGGGAGAAGGGATTAGAGAGGAACAGTTAGGAGTCCACTAAAGTCCAAATGAAAGATGGTTGTATCCTGGACTAAGGTGGTGGTGATGGGGAAGGAAAGAAATGAACAGAAGGGAGAGCTATGCAGGAGATGAAGCTGAAAGGACTTGACGTTAAATTGGATATGGGGTATGATGGGGGAAGGAGAGGGAAATGTCAAGATGCCTCCTAGCTCCTAGATGTTTGAGAAAAGGGCCATCAAAATTGGGTTTTGGCAGTGGAGAGAAGTTATGATGGGGAAAAAGGTTATGTTTTGTAATTATTGAGATTTACAGGACATGTTAAATACCTGTCTGGGGCTCAGAAGAGAGGTGTGGCCTAGAGATGTAACTTTGGGAATCATTTGCAAGGAGGTGACATTGATACCTGTGGTGTGGCTGAGATTATCCATGGAGAGTGTGTCGAGCCAGGAAAGAATAGGGTATAGACTAGCCTTTAACATGTTTCGTTTCAATAGAACCATGAATTATTTCATAACTGTGCTGTTTATCACCGAAAGTCTTAGAGGGGGTACTTTGTGATTTAAAATAAGTGGCAAGTGAATATAAGGAAGGATGCATTGCACAGTTGCAAAAGCACTATTCTCTTGATGAAGGGCCAGGGACTGGGGCTCTAATTCTAGCTCTTTGATCTTGGTCTAGTCACCTTTTTACTTTTTTCATGTGAAAAATAAGGATCACATGTTTTCTCTACCTTGCATGGTTCATGTGAGGGTCAAATGAGATAATGTACGTAAAAGTGCTTTGCAAGTTATTTTAATAATAGGTTATAAGGTTGCCTTTTACCAGTGTATTTAAATTCATTTCAGAGTTCATTTCATTTTCTTGGAGCAAAAAAATGTATATTTTTTCTGCATAAGCTGGGCTGACATGGAGCAAAAGAATTGTTTGATTTTTAAAATGTTCTCTCAAATATTTTTACATTTTAGCTAAAGCCATTGTGCTCTTTTATACAGAAGATTAGACGGAGTGATGGGAGCCCAGTGATCTGATGTACCTCAAAGAATTACAGAGCCAGACAAGGTCTAGAGAAGGACATGTAAGTTGATCAAGAGGGTAGAGAACATTCTTTGTGAGTGATGATAAAAGGATTAGCACTCTTCATTCTGGAAAGAAAGACACAGGCTGAGAGGGGAATATGATTGAGGTTTATAGGATAATGAAAACCTAGGATAAAAATATGAACTTATTAAATCCCAGAGCATAAGAACTAAGGACAACTTGAACATTTTAAAGAAATATTTTAGGACAAAGTAAAAGTAGCACTTTTTAATAGAAGAAGAGTAAACATATAGAACTTACTACTTTTAAAGTTTCCTAAGACTAAAAGCAAATATTGTAAGAGATTTATATTGTTAGAGGATAGATTCATAGGAGATTATAAAATGAAACCAAAACTCTTTGGTTAAGTCTCCCTAATCTGTTAGGATGACCATAGGGAATGACTATTAAACTTTGCTGTCTCTATCTGGCATCCTTATGTAAATCAAGATTCCTGAGTGTACATGCTGGAGAGCAGAGAGCACAGAATTTGGGCTCAGGGGCCTGACTGAAAGTATTACCTCTGTGACCTTAGAGAATCATTTCTCTTCTATGTACTCCAGTTTACTCATCTGTTTAAAAAAGAAGGAGGGAAGGTAATATCAACTAACTAGTGTGAGAGATTCAAATGAAGTGGTGTTTCTGAAAGTGTTTTGCCATTGATAAATGAGTTTATCCTTCAAATGTAAGAATTTCCTCTTTTATTGTAGCATTTCCAGTTCTGTGCCCTTCAGGTGGGATGAGCTTTACCGCGCCCTTTCTGACCCTAGCCTAGTTAGGGAGCAGTACTTGCCAACTCAGAAATAGAGAGGACGGAGGGCAAAGAAGAATCTCTGGTCCTCTAGGGAGGTGGAGAGAATGCAGACACCCCTTTTCTGATACCCCTTTCCCTCTCTGGGAAGATCTGGTGGGTGAACTAAAGAACTAAAGTGAGGGAGAAACATCTTTCTTCTCCTTTAGATGTTTTGGGTGATACGATGCCACTTAAAAGATGGGGGGGGTGTTTGATTTTGGGTAACTTCCAGGGTTCCTGTGGATCTTAGGAACCCTGAAAAAGGCTAGTATACGGGCTGCATGAGAAAAACCATGAGGTCTGGTTTCTTATGGCTATCATTGGTTTAGGATTTAAGGGAGAGAGAAAAATTCTGCAGTTCACTAAGGCAGGAAAGCTGAAGGAGATCTGGGAGCAGGGGAGGATCCTTTGAGCTCCATGTGTATCTCTTGGGAATATGACTTTGGCAGAGGGGGCACACAGCAGCAGGAAGAGAGAACTGACAGCAGATACCTTCCTATCCCCTCCATAGCAGATATGAACTGCTTCACCTGGCTTTCAAGCACTACATCATACAATCTCATCTGATCTTATTTCCCGTATGGTATGGTGGAGAGAGAATGGCTCATGAGCCAGGAAACCTTGGATTGGAATTTTTGCATCACCACTAATTAGCTCCGTGAGCTCAGTTTCCCATGTGTAAAATGATGATAATAGTAATGGCCATATCACTGAGTTGCTGTGAGGATCAAGTAAGATTATATTTGTGAAGCACTTAGCATAGTGCCTGGCACATCACAGACCCTAGATAAGCATCAGCTTTTGTCATGACCCACCAGTACCCTCTTCTGTAAGGAGACTGATTGCTAGACTATGAGCTCTGTGAAAGTGGGGATTGGGATGATTTTTTGTGTACTGCTGTGTCTGTGGTGCACACCAGAGCCTGGAGGAGCAAGTCTCCCTGTTCCAAGATTCTGTCATTCCCTCAGTGAAACCAGCACATATTGATCGTTCTCTCCTCCGAACTCCGACAGCAATTCAGTCCTCAGATAGCCATAGATTTGCATATTTGACTTGCTGCATTGTATATGTTAGTCCTGTCCTTCAGTGATGTTCAGCAAATGGTGAAATGATCCAGGTCTTGGATTAGAGATGCGACCAGGGAGTCAGTTCCTTAGATGCAGGACTTCTGTTATATCCGATACTTTCCCCCTGCACGGGATTCAGTGCAGCAAAGTGCCTGTCTTGCCTCAGACCTGAGGGAAACCTACTGTCATGTGCTACCTTTGACATGTGACACAGTGGGGTGCTTTGCGGGAACCTCTCCCTTTGAGGACCTGGCAGACATATTTTCTGGCACTTACAACTAGAATTCCTTCCTCATTCCTAATACCTCTGAGCTGATGGGAAAGCTGTGCAGGGTGTTAGTGTTATTTGTTGCAATAAACATAAAGCAGCGCTCAGAATACCTTTCTCAATATTAAAACAGCATTTGCATGTCAGTTGGTGCCACTTTCACGTAATGTACCATGCTTGCTTACGTAATGTACGCTTGCTTCACGTAATGTACCCTTCCTTTTCTTTTGTTCTGAAAATTCCGAGAACCAGTGGTAGAAGCTGGGATAGGTTTGCTGAATTTCTTTCCCCCTTTCTTCTCTCAAGACAGGGTGAAGGGCAATGCCTTTCTGGAGGCAGTGTGTGGAAGTGGCACTAGCCCTTGCACGTCTCCTGCTTGGCATTTCTGCTCATTTCTCAGGTCCGTTTTCTGATTCCAGGCCACCCTTTACAGATCTGATGGAACCAGGAACAACTGAGATCCACCATGGATACCTCCCTACAGCTTCCAAGTCAGGTTCAGTAACCTGCTCTTCCTTATAGAACAGTTCTCTTTTGACTTCAGCTTGTAAAAATTCTGATTTATTTATTAATTTCATTTTTATTCTCTCCTTTGCTTTAAAGGTTATCTTTTTTAAGTTAAAAATATCTGCAAGGAGACCTTGTGATCCTCTTCTCACTGACCCAGATATTTTAAGAGCAGGTATTTTAAGAGACTGAGAGCCGCTTCTCAACTGGGGATTCAGGCCAGCTCTCAGGAGCTGATGAGCTAAATGTAATAATAAAATATTAATCCTATTTCCCATACATGAAACACTCTTCTTATTTTTCCTTACCTATCCAAACCCTACTCATCCTTCAGTGCATTGTAGAAAAAGCTTTGGAGTTGGGGATAAAAGACTTGTGTTCAGTTCTCAACTTGGAAATTTATACTGTCTGCCCTTGGGCAAGCCACTTCATGTCTGTGAATCTTGGTTTCTTCACTTGTAAGTCAGAAATGCTGAGACTTTCACAGAGTGAATGTAGAGGGTTTAGGGTCCAGCCAGCCTGGTGACTGGAATATACAGAATGGAAATACCAAACTCCGAAAGGCCCAATTTGAGTAATCCTCAATCACTGATCTCTCCTATTTTTTATTTCTGTTATTGAGTCTGTCTACATCATACAACTTAACTATACCTTGTCTTTAATATGTGACTCTAGTTTTCTTCACATCCCCAGCTAGTGGCTAAGCACAGGAGGGTGCTGTGGATTTTGTTTTTCTTGTGCTAACATTGCAATATTAGGCACTTAATTCTTGATAATTGATGGATGGAGTATATCACCCATTTAACGAAATTTGGGTTCTGCCACACAACACAGGTTATTTGTGTTGTCTTGACCAGTCCAGTTTCACTGCCTGTTGCTAATGATGAGATAGCAGGACGTGTTTTAGGCTTTCATTCTCTTGTTTAATTGTGGCTTCTCATCAAATACATGTGTATTCAAAGACACTGCTGACCTGCTGTGAACAGAGTTTGTTTGGCTTTTTGGCCACTGTGATGATGGATTTTTCCGTTGGAGATTTGTTTTTTCTCCCAAGCAGGTTGGAGGAGGCCCATGGAGCTGTGTGTGTGTGCTGGCCAAGACTGTCTTTCTCCTGCCCTGACACAGAGGGCCAGAAAGGAGGCCTATGGCTGACCCTCTTCTGGCTGTGACATATTCTCAGTGGAATTCATAGTGGCTCAAAGAGCCGGTGTTATTTGGGTAGGAACCCCCATTCCCAGCTGTCATATCGCTTTTACCAATTGCCTGCTGTGGGTTGAATTGTGTCCCCCAAAAGATGTGTTGAAGTCCTAGCCCGTGGTGTGAATGTGACCGTATATGTGAATATGACCTTATTTGGAAATAGGGTATTTGCAAGTGTAATCAAGTTAAGATTAGGCCATGCTGGATTGGGTGAGCCCTAAATCCAGTGTCTGCCATCCTTGTAAGGAGAGAGAGGGATTTGGCCACACATACAGGGAAGATGGCCGTGCGAAGATGGAGGCAGAGATTGGGCTGATGCCGCTACAAGCCAGGGAATCAATGTCAAGGCTGTCTGGGGGCCGCCGGAAGCCGGAAGAGGCAGGAAGGCTTCTCCGCTAGAGGCTGCAGAGAGAGCATGGCCCTGCCCACACCTGGATTCCAGACTTCTAGGCTGCATTGTTCCTCATGGCCACTCCCAGGCTACTGCTTCTCCCTAACCCTCCCCGCAGCTTGGAAGCACAGGCCTTGGGAACCTGCCTAAGCCTTTGCCTCCTGTGCTGTGGGCTGTCCCAGCCTGCCGTCACTCTTCCCACAGAGTGAAGCTTTGAGCCTCTGCCAGGTCTGCTTGCTCTCCTCACCTTTTCTCTTGGTGATTGCATTCTCTTGGAGAATAAATTTCTGTTGTTTTAAGCCACAGAGTTTGTGGTAATTTGTTATGGCAGCCACAGGAAACTAATATGCTGCCCAAGAGTCTAAATAAAATATAAAAGAGGGACTCTAATTAGAATCAACTACCCACCTTCCCCTGAAAGGCCTTGATTCTAATCCCGCCGTGCCTTACCTGGTGATTACCTGAGTACGAGGCTCCCAGGCCCTTCCCCTACACAGCTCTTATGGTTCCTTATTTGACTTCATCTCCCAGGCTCCTGATCCCCAGCCCCTTCCTGTATATCCTCAACCTCACTGTTGTGCTCCAAATGATGCCTGACTCACTCCTGGGGACAGGGGGACACCCTGCAAGTTTACCAGGGCCTGAAGGTGGAGTAGGTGTCTGCATTGCTCCTCATGGCCACTCCCAGATTGTTGCTTCTCCCTAACCCTCCGCCCGAGCTTGGAAGCACAGGCCATGGGAATCTGCGTAAGTCTTCTGTGCTGTGGCCTGAAGCTTTGAGCCCCTGCCGGCTCTGCTTTGCTCTCCTCACCTCTTCTCTTGGTGATTGATTGTCCATGTATGTCAGTCAGGCCCACCCCTGGCTGTACTTTATAATTATTTGGGAAGATTTTTAAAATGCCTGGCATTACACTTCTCTCCTCCCCTTTCCCCATTTCTACCCAATTAAGCCCGAATCTTTGGGGGGTTGGAGGCATGTGTATTTTTATTTTATTTTATTTTTTTTGAGACAGGGTCTCACTCTTGTCACCCAGGCTGGAGTGCAGGCACCATCTCGGCTCACTGCAACCTCCACCTCCTGGGTTCAAGCGATTCCCCTCCTCAGCCTCCCAAGTAGCTGGAACTACAGGCACACACCACCATGCCTGGCTAACTTTTGTATTTTTTGGTAGAGATGGGATTTCACTGCTGGCCAGGCTGGTCTCAAACTCCTGACCTCAAGTGATCCACCTGCCTCGGCACCCAGAGTGCTGAGATTACAGGTGTGAGCCTCTGCACCTGGCTGGCATTCGTATTTTTTAAGAGCTCCCAGGTCTTTCTAGTATGTGGCCATGTTTCAGAAGCTGGTGATCCAAGTAGTATTCTGGCCTCTTGATTTCTTGGCCTCCTTAGTGCCAGCAGCCTTTCCTCCTGCCTCAGCCACTCACTCTGTCATGCTGTGTTGATTGGCATTCCTAGTACTTGCTCCAACCTCAAAAATATTGATTTCTAGCATCCCACGCTGACTACCACCTCCCTACTCCAGCTCCCTCCCTCTAGAACCCCAACTCCAACCATCGTCCGACCTCGCCAGGTTCACTAATCCATATACCTTTTCGTTGTCCATCATGACCCTCAGGCTCCCCTTCCATCCTTCCTTTCCCAGCCTGGGTCCATGGTCCCTGTTCAACTCCCTGGCTCTCATGTTTGTCTGATGCTTTCCCCTGGCAAACCCCAGACCTGGTAAAACTCCACTCACCGATTCAGGTCTGTATCCAGGCACCAAATCTCAGAGTGTGGCTGGATAAAAATACATAGCTGGCTTACTTGTCTTAATTTTATGCACAGAGCTCAAGTGGATTCTCAGTGGTGCCTGGTGGTGCTGCCTTATTTCCCTAGTTAATTCACTTTCCTATTCTTTGAGAGGCTGTTTTACACCTTCTGTCTCCAAACCAACTCCCTCTAGTATCTCTGCCTCCTCACTCTTCCAATAGGCCCAGCTCGTCTGCCTCCAGACGTTTGCACTTAAAGTCACTCTTTCTTCCACACTTCCCTCTGCCATTCTTGCCATGAAAAACCCTTCACTGGATTCATTTCCACTTCTCAAAGAAGTATTCCCTGACGACTCTGCCTAAAATAGCCTCCCGCCCGGGCCCTGACGCTCTGTATCCTCTGACTCTTCCCTATGCACTTACCCCTGCTGGCATTACATGATGGGTTTATTTTTGTTCACTTGTCTGTCTCCCTCCCTGGATCCCAGGCTCATGTAGGCAGCACCCTTCTGGTCCATCTGGTTCACCTCTACATCTACTACACCAGGAACAGTGCCTGGCGTACAGCTGGCTCTCAGCGAATGAACAAGCGAATGGATGAGCCGAGCAATGGGTCTATGTTAAGTATTTTTCAACTGCTGACTTGGGAGGAAGTATAAACAGGGATTAAAAAGTTCAAGCTCTTGATCCATACTAGACCTGGACTCAAAGTCTGGTTCTGTCCTTGCTAGCTGTGGGCCATTGAGCAAAGTACCCACCTTCTCTGAGCTTCGGTTTTCTCACCTATAATAGAAGGGGATGGATGACAGAAGCTACATCAAAGGGCTGCTGTGTGGGATTGCATAAAATTATATACATATAAGAAACAGCACAAAGCTGGCAAACCGTAAGTCCTCAACAATTGTTAAATAGTAGCATAACAATTTACTAATCACTGTTAGGTTAGAGGTATAGACCATAGGCCGCAGCACTTGTCTAAATGCTTTACTGGTAATGGTTCAAACACTCTTCACAACAACCTTTGAGATAGTTACTATTAACTGCATATCACAGATAAGGAAGCTGAGGCCCAGAGAGATTCAGTGATTTACCCGACATCATGGAACTAGAGAGTGGCAGAGCCGGGACCCAGCCTGACAGTGTGGCTTCAGAGCCCACACACATAACCACTGTGATATACTGCCTTTGCTCTAAAAAGGGGCTTTTTCACATTTTACAGTCATTCCTGGGGAGTTCAAGATGTTTTCCAAATACTTGACTCAGTCTTATGGTGGATAAACGTGAGATTTCTCATCTATTGTAAATAAGTAATTTAGTTTAAGTAGTGGAGCTTAAAATTCTTTCAAGAAGAAACACTTATACTTATTTTCTGCCATGGGTTTGGTTTAGTGAAGTCTGAGCTAATACTCCCAATCTGCTGGTGACACTGGAAAGGATATGCCTATGAAATCCAAAAGGTGTATATTTAGGAGCACATCAGTTATTGCATTTTTCACTTTTTTTTTTTTTTTTTTTTTAATAAATGGGGGTCTCGTTATGTCCCTCAGGCTGGTCTCAAACTTCTGGCCTCAAGCGATCCTCCTGCCTTGGCCTCCGAAAATGTTGGGGTTACAGGTGTGAGTCACCATGCCTGACCTTTCTTTTTTTTTCTTTTTTCCCTTTTTTTTTTTTTGAGATGAAGTCTCGCTTTGTCACCCAGGCTAGAGTGCAATGGCGTGATCTTGGCTCACTGCAACCTCTGCCTTCCCGGTTCAAGTGATTCTCCTGCCTCAGCCTCCTGCTTTCATTTTTATTCTATTGTTTAGTAACGTGCAGACAAATCTAGTAACTTCCCTAATTTATCCAAGCTGTCTGAACCAAAGAAAATGCAGGTTTATGAGTATGTGGATGTACGCTTTTTGCACATATTACAAGTGTATCTCTTTTTAAGTAGGGGATATGTGTGGGAAATGAGACTGCAATATTGTCTTAGAATTAGGGGTCCCAAGTTCCATGTAAACTAAAGGTCAATATTATCAATAAGAGCCTGTGTAGTACAAGTGTTCTTAAATACGTGCAACATTCACACATAACAAATCTTTTAATATTCCTTCTTATTTCTTTTTTCACGAATCTTTTTTTCTTCACCACCCCAAGTTAATTTGAATTCATCGCCCACTCCTGACCTCTCATAGCACTTAATGTTGATATTACACACTTGGCATTTGTTTACGTTCTGCTCTTTATGGATATCTACTTGTATCCTTAATTTCATGTAGTTGAGTAATTATTAACAACCTAAAGTAGAATAATTGCAAGACAAGATGGCAAATGCAGGCCACATTTAATTATTCTTTGCATAAATCTCAGGAAGTGCTCTTTGCATACAAAGCAAGAATATGGTAATTATGAGTGTCTTCTCTAATTTGACAAGCCACTTTTCACAAGATCTGCTTTTAATATTTGCAGCACAATGTTGTGGGATCTTTGAGAGCCAGAAGCCCTGAGTTCTACTGTATGACCTTGGCAAGTTATTTAACCTTTCTGAATCTAATTTATTTTATTTTTTTGAGGCAGGGTTTCACTTTGTTGCCCAGGCTGGAGTGCACTGCTGTGATCACAGCTCACTGCAGCCTCAACCTCTTGGGTTCAAGTGATCCTCCCATCTCACCCTTCCAAGTTGGCACACACCACCATGCCTGGCTAATTTTTGTATTTTTTGTAGAGACAGGGTTTTGCCATGTTGCCCAGGCTGGTCTTGAACCCCTGAGCTAAAGTGATCTGCCTGCCTCAGCCTCCCAAAGTGCTAGGATTATAGGCAAAAGCCACGTGCCCGACCTGAATTAATTTTTATCTAAAATGATGGGTTGAATTAGAGATAAATGCTATTGTTTGATTGTTTTCCCCCCAGATCCATATGTTGAAATCCTAACCCCCAAGGTGATGGTATCAGGAGGTTGGGACTTTGGGAGGTGATTAGGTCATGAGGGGAGAGCCCTTATGAATAGGATTAATTCTCTTACAAAAGAGGCGTAAGGGATCTCAATCATCCTTTCTACCACACGAGGTTACAGTGAGATGTCTGCATATGAGGAGTGGGTCTTCATGAAACACTGAATCTGCCATCCTCTTGAGCTTGGACTTTTGAGCTTCCAGAACTGAGAGGACTAAACACCTGTTGTTTGTAAGCCACACAGTCTGTGGTATTTTGTTATAGCAGCCCATACAAACTGAGACAAGATCCTTTAGGATTACGAAAAATTTTTAGGACTCTACTTTGAATTATTTTTGTAGTTGAAGTAAAAGAACATTTCTTTTTAAAAAGTTATTTTGAAAACAGTTCTACAGTTCAGAAATTTTACCAAAATCAGGCCCTTTCCCTATTTAACATTGAGAACTTCCTCTATTCCGGGATAATAAATACCTAATACACAGGTGCCTTCTGCTTCATACTTGTATATACTTCATACACAGCCATTAAGGCAATTGAACAACTTGAATTTTCTCAATTAAAAAAACTTCCATTGTCTATATAATTAAGATAATTTAACATCCAGGTACATTCATATACCTCACATAATTTTGTTTTGTTTTGTTTTGAGACAAGGTCTCACTCTGTCACCCAGGCTGGAGTGTAGTGGTGTGATCTTGGCTCACTGAAGCCTTGATCTCCCACCTCTCAACCTCAGACACCCAGGTAGCTGGGCGCACAGGTGTGCGCCATCACAAAGGGCTAATTTTTGTGATTTTAGTAGAGATGGGGTTTCGCCACGTTGCCCAGGCTGATCTCAAACTCCTGGGCTCAAGCCATCATCACGCCTCAGCCTCCCAAAGTGCTTGGATTACAAGCATGAACCACCTTGCCCAGCTCACTTCATTTTACTTCAAAAAAGTGGCCAAGAAATACATAGTGACCTCTCTTGTACTCTAATTATGTAAGATGCGTTGGTTATTTGGTCATTGATCAGTAAGTGCTTATTTCCCAGTTTTTGGCTGGTGCTAAAATGCAGGGATTGGTTGATCAAGTCTAAATCTCCTCTTTTCCTCAATTGGTAGTTTTTAAAATAATTTCTGAATCACCCCTGGAGGCACTATCTGAGATAGTATGGATTGAACAGCAGTCAGCAACATGCTCTGGGGTCCCTTCCTCTGTAGAAAGGATGTGAAGAGGTGACCTGCCTCTGACAACAGTCTCAAAGGAGGGGAAGGGCTGTGTGAGGTCTGGCCCAGAAGAGGATTTTACATTTTCTCTTTTGCATGGCTTTTCTTTTCCAGATAAGCAGAAGACATCTTTAAGGATTCTTTTGTGTGTTTGGAACAGGGAGAGGAAAAACCCAGATCCATTTAAGATTCAGCAGAGGGTTTGGAAGCATAAGAATTCAGGCAAGTTACCACTTGTCAATGATTCTTACATAATAAAGACAGTTTTATTATTTCTTCTGATTACATAAATGAAGTGTCTTCCTTAATACCTACATACTCATAAATAATCTGAAATAATTCTGTATATGCATTGTAATGGTATCAGGGATAATACACCTTGTCACTCAATAATATGTCATAGAAACCCTTCCAAGTCAACTGGCATAGCTTTATTGTTTGTTATTAGGTATCCTAATTCTTCACAACATAAATATCTCACTATTTATCCAACTATTTATGAGCATTCACCTTTTCAGTTTTTTTTTTACCACTCCAAGTAATTTTATAATGAACTAACATCTGTAATGCTGAGTCCCTAGTTTTCACTTTTTCAATGTTTAATCCTGATGCAATATATTTTTTTGCCAATTATTAACCTGCTGTCCTGATTGTTTAGGAGTTCAATGTAATAGTTAGGTTCTCTTTGGAATTCTCATTTAGAAACATAAAGGGGAATGTGTGGTTTCTGTAATTTCAGAGAGTGGCCTCTTTTATTCAGACCTTCTCAATATGGTGGTCAGATCATGTTTCCAGCCTCAGGAGCTGCATATTAAGCCATTCCGTTGGGAAACTGCTACTGAAGCAGAAAGGTTCTGGGCAGCTGACGTGGCAACACAGTTTACAGTATCTGCTAGCTGTGAGTAACAGCAGGCTGTCATGATGGGATATAGCAGAAGCAGCAGCAGCAGCTCCTGATTTAGGGGCAATCGATGTAAGTACTTATTTTCACCATTAACCAATTAACACAAACCAAATTCAAACTGAAGAATGCTAAGAGGGAATACGGTTCTCAATGGAGTCCCTTCTAGCAGACTCATTGGAGAAGCATTTGGTCTCAACCAGAATAGAAAGGCATTAAGCCAGCACATGGTTTTCAGCAAAACGAAGAACTTCACAGGGTTTTGCTTGAAAAAGCTAACTTCAACTGTGGCAATGCCACTTTCCAACCCTAACTCCTTGGAGTTCCTTCATACTCTGGCAAAGGCTGTTCCCTGGGGGATGGAATGCATTGTTAATGTTAGAAAGAACATGTGATTTGAACTTACCAGAAAACTTTAGGCAGGTTTGATTATGGGAAGACAAAAGGAGGCTTAGCAGTTACAGTGTTTGGGGAGCGGAGAGAAGCTGTTAAATATTTTAAGGAGGATTCAAGCTGGTTAAAACTGACTTAGAGGTGATGTGGAAACTTTTGTTCTCAGGCTATATAGATGACTAGGGGTGCGGTGCCTGCCAACCCCATGACAAATGAAACTCCGGCTTGGATCTCTTTAGAAGAGGTGGCTCTATGGCTGCTGTTGCCAAGGTTTCCACACTGGAAGTCATGTTTAGAGTTTCTAGTATTTTCAAAGTTCATAAACCACGTGTTTATGGATTGGTGACTTTTTTTCCCTTTCTGTGGAGACCTTTAGCTCTGATGTTCGGCTCTGCATAAAATCTCATAGGTGACCAACAACGGCTTAACCTGAGTATGGTTAACTTACTGACAAACACATATTTTTAATTGTCACCTCTCTGTACGGGGGATACCTAAGTGAACAAGATGGAAAAGGTAGGTCACTGCCCTTTCGGAGTCTGCTGCCCAGGAGGAACAGCAGATGTTATGAGAGGAGAAATGAACACTGGACTGGGAGTCGGGGGACCTGGATTCAGGTCCTGGCATTGATCCCAGTGAACCATATGGCACTCTGGGCTTCAGTTTATGTGCTATAAAATGAACACTTTGGGATGGATACCCTCTTCAGTAATTGATTGCTCACCCACTGTGAATTTTCCCCTTGCTGAACAGCTTCTCACACAGCATTGCCTTAGCTCCACAGCCAATTCAAGGACAGGCACTTTATTTCTGAAATAGATCTCACGTGTCACCAGCCAGGCCCCATCAGATTGAGATATTCTATAACAGAAACTTAAAGGATTCTTCTAGATGGGCCCATTTACAGTGCAATGTTGATAGGAGGAATAGATGCTTTTGAGAAAGATGTCTTAAAGGGAGCAATTCCACACAGACTCATCTTAAATATCTGTTTCTGTTTTCATATGGTTATTGAGTTATTGATGAGAACAAGTGCCTTTTCAACTGCTGCTGACTTTTGAGAGGCAAAGACATAAAAGCCTGACTCTTAAGAAAATGAAATTGCTTAAAAAAGAAAATGAATTTGCTTAAAAAAAGAAAAAAAAAAAAAAAAAAGAAATGTGGACCATGCCATGGACTTGTCATTCCTATAACCTGACTAAAAAAGAAAAAAAAAAAAAAAAAGAAAATGAAATTGCTTGAAATAAGTGTGACCCATAGGCTTCAGGTTTGAAAGAAATTTAACCGAGTCTAAAAAAAAAAAAGAAAAAAAAAGAAAAAATCAGCCAGGCTGTGGTTTCAAGTAGAATAGAAAATACCCACCGTTGGCAGCGGTGCAGTGTGGCCTCAGCTTCTAGAACTCGCCGCCATCAGTTCAGTCTTTTTTGACTTTGGATATTATGGGAGATTCATAATATGTTAGTAGAATGATGGATCAAATCCGTTTTTAAAAAGCACAATTTGTGTGTAGACTTACTGTCCCTCAGCCCTGCTGGCCTAGCTCACAAAATTATCCACGTGGGCAGTCATACCCTTGCTGCCTCCCTCCTTTCCCCAAGACAGAGGTGTACTTCCTGACCCGGGACAAATCCCTTCTCTTGGATTACCCATCCCCATAAGCCCCCTCTGGAACCACCACACTTATCACTCAGTTCCTTTATTCTCCTGTGTCTTCAGTCTTTCCACTGGCTTTTCACCACAGGTAAAAACATCTTCAAGTCTCTCCCATTTTAAAACATACACACCAACCACCCACCAAACAAGCCAACGAACAGAAGCAATCCCTCCTTACTGTTCTCTCCCTTTTCTGACCCTTTCACCTACCCTGTGGACTCCAGCGGGCACTTTGGAGTTCTTATGTAATTTGATGTCTTACTGTGTTTGTCGTCTTTACCCCTTTCTTGACAGTCTCTCCTCCCTTGGTCGCCTTTGACGCTGTTCTGACTTTGCCTTCTTAGTCTTCATTGACTTCTCTTCCTCTGCTTTTTGCCTTAAACTCTTGTTTTCTTATTTTGAAGTCTGTGCTCTTCCTTGACAATCTCATTTATATCTGTGATTTTAATTATGACTCGTGTGCTGATAATGCCTACATCAAAGCACACAAATCTTTAGGACAGAAGTGAAGTATGAACAAATGAACACAGCCCACTGCAGGTGTGTGTCTCTGCAGACTTCTCTTGGGAGCTCTTGACTCATATTCACTGCCTAAGACTTCCCAACTCACCATGGCCCATCTTGAACGTAGCTTTCTCTGAGTTGGCTGCTTTTCCCTCTGCATATAATAATGTATGTAACTTCTACCCTTACACTTACCACATTTTACTAAAGTGATTAGTTTACTTTATTTGCCTCTCTAGTTGATGGTGAAAACCTGAGAAATAGAATTATGTCTTTATTTCTGTGTTCCTAATGCCTCCAACACAAGGCACATAGTAGTTATTCAGTCATCAATTATTGAACGAATAAATGGTGGGCAGATGGCTGCCTGCTGCTCTAGGCTGACATTCTGTTATGTCCGTCAACCCAGTGAGAAACATCCTTCTTTCCCAGGACTTCAAGTGTAAGTTCTGGGTGCATGATTTTTGGAATGTCTCTGGACGTGTGCTGACTGCTGAGTTAATCCCATGGCCGGGGAGATGCAAGACTATTACTGTCCAGGTCTAAATTTTGTGCCCATTCTTAGAGCAAGAGATGGGGTAAGTCTCACACATGATGACTAAACTGAGAGGGGGCAGGGAAGTTCTTAAATGGAAAATTGATAATTTATTGCCAGAAGCGAGAGTGTAGGATGCTGGCAGAAATGGCAGGTATTCATCATAAGTATGTGCAGAGCTCTCAGTGGATACCCTCTTCAGTGATTGATTGCTCACCTAGTGTGAATTTCCCCTTCCTGAACAGCTTCTGACACAACATTGCCTTAGTTCAACATCTAGTTCAGGGGCAGGCACTTCCTCTGCTGCCCATTTAGCTTTTATCATACCGGTTATATGATAAGATGTCATATGATCCAATGTTTAGCTTTTATCATAGCAATTATATGATAAAAGCTTGGGGGTTTGCACATGCTTATGAGGAATGCCTGCCATTTCTACAGTCCACTCTTCTTGTCCAGGTGCCAAGCAGGGACAGTCTTCGGTATCAACTCTCAACTTTTATTTGCATTCTAAGCTCAAACCACATTGAGCATAGAACCCAGTACGATTCTGCAAATGTACCAGGTCTTCTTTTGCCTCTTAGCCGTCATTATGTCCGTTCTGCCCACAACACATTCTCTCCTGCTCTCCTTTCTTTCTTTCCAGGATAAGGCACTCTCATCCTTCAGGTCTCAGTTGAGACAGATTTTTTTTTTCAGAGAAACCTTCTCTGGCAAGGGTTGACAGCTTTGTTGTGCATCACATCTGCTTCTCACTGTCATCCTGTCCCAGCACTTACACTGGAATTGCCTGTTACCTTGGCTGTGTCCCCATTAGGCACTAACCCCAAGAAGAGAAGGAACAAGTTCACCTCGCCCACTCAGTGTGGCCTGAATTTAACACCTAAAGTGATGATTGGCACATAGTGGGCACCCGAGGAATACACAATAAATAAAGTACTCATGGCTTTCCCACCCATTTCTTGGTTATTAAATAGGAGCACAAATTGTTTTGGGTTTCTTCCATATAGTTTTGAGGCTTAGCAGCTTTCTTAGAGGAGCTATGGAGATTCAGTTCATATGGGAAAAAAGTCTTTGTATTGTAAAGTGAGTTAATATTATCTAAAATATTATTTGGTGAATGAAAACGATAATTAAAAAAAATTCTCCCAGGCGTGAAATTATACCACAGTTAGATTCATTTAGTGACATAATTTATTTAATGAATGACATCTGAATCAGCACTAGGACATGATGTCATAGTGTCATAATGTTACGGGGCATACAGAATATTGCATCCTATGTGTAAAAGGGAATACTTCTAGCAAGCTTGTACAGAAACTACATCACAGGAGCAGTGTTGTATGCAGAGAATCTACAACATTCATTTATCGGATGCTTCCAGAAAACAGTGAACTTCAGCCATTTCCCTTGTAATGACTGCAGACATGTATGCTTAGTGATATGCTTTGGCTGTGTTCCCACCCAGATGTCATCTTGAATTCCCACGTGTTGTGTGAGACCCCTGGTGGGAGGTAATTGAATCATGGGGGCAGGTCTTTCCCATGCTGTTATCGTGATAGCCAATAAGTGTCAGGAGATCTAATGGTTCTATAAGGGGGTGTTTCCCTACACAAGCCCCTCTCTTTGCCTGCTGCCATCCACATAAGATGTGAGACTTGCTCCTCCTTGCCTTCTGCCATGATTGTGAGGCCTCCCCAGCCATGTGGGACTGTAGTCCATTAAATCTCTTTCTTTTGTAAATTTCCCAGTCTTGGGTCTGTCTTTTTTTTTTTCCTTCGCAAGGGAGTTTCGTTCTTGTTGTCCAGGCTAGAATGCAATGGCGTGACCTCAGCTCACCGCAACCTCTGCCTCCCGGGTTCAAATGATTCTCCTGCCTCAGCCTCCCATGTAGCTGGGATTACAGGCATGTGCCACCATGCCCGGCTAATTTTGTATTTTTAGTAGAGACAGGGGTTCTCCATGTTGGTCAGGCTGATCTCAAACTCCCAACCTCAGGTGATCCTCCCGCCTCAGCCTCCCAAAGTGCTGGATTACAGGCGTGAGCCACTGTGCCTGGCCTTGGATATGTCTTTATCAGCAGCATGAAAACGGACTAATACACTTAGAAAATCATCTTGTTGTGCCCTTCAGTGTCCTCCAAACCTGAAACTTGAACTTGGTTTTTTGGCATCATAAATGGCTTCTATGGAAATTGCCCTGATGTGCTAAATTTAGCATTAGAACAGCACTGCTGGGGAGCTTTGGTGTATTTGCAGTCACTCATTCCAGAGTGAGAGAGCAAGGGATGTGAGTGGTATTAAAACACATGTCTGCATCCACACTGTACACACGTGGGCCATTTCTGTATATGGAACAGTGGTCAGAACAGTAGAACCTGCAAAATGGTATGAGCCTTTATTGGCTGACAAATGGGACAAGGAGAAATTATCCCATTTGTCAGAAATTAATCTTGGAGTTCTTGTTTTTATGATTAAATATCTGTCTATCTACTCTATCAGTCATCAGGTTGAGGACCTATTTACACTGACTAATAACTTTGAAGGTTATAGTTATTGTATTCACATGAAATAGATTTTAAATAATTGCATTTTTGTGTTAAATGTATTACATGACTATCATTAAGCCATATGCTCTTCTGAGCAAAAGCCTTCCACTAGAAGTCCTGTGGTTGACTTTCCTCTACTTGATGACTGAGACTGACACACTCTGTGAATTTGGTAAAAGTGTCACTTTTATTGCCTCTAAAATGGACAGTCTACTGATGCCACTGGGTAATGAAAATAATGAGCTAAGGATAGGCATCTCTGGGAAACATAAGCTATGACTGCAATGGATTATTATGAGAGGGCAGAATAAAAATTAAAAACAACTCAGATTAGATTATGTCAATAATAAAGAATAGCTAAGATAAAAGTTAAATATGAACTGCTGTAATAAAAACTAAATAAGAACATATACTCTGAACAGCCTAGAAACTAACTCTTCTGCTATTTATGTATTTATTTATTTGAGACAGGTATTACTTTGTCACCCAGGCTAGAGTGCAGTGGTGTGATCATAGTTCACTGCAGCTTAGAACTCCTGGGCTCAAGTGATCCCTCCACCCAAGCTAAGACTACAGATGTGAGCCACGACACCCAACTGATTTTTTCTTTTTTGTAGGAACAGGATCTTACTGTGTTGACCAGGTTTCTTTAACTCCTGGCCTCAGTGATCCTCCTGCCTCAGGCTCCCAAATTCCTGGGATTACAAGCATGAGCCACAATGCCCAACTAGAAAAAGCGCTACGCTGTTTTAAACAACATTGACAACAACCATTTGCTGAACACTTACCAAGGCTGAGTGTCTTTCCTAGGTCATGCATTCATTTATTTGCCAAATACTAGTTGTGCACCTCCTTCATGCCATGCGCAGTACATTATCTCATTTATTCTACAACAATCTTGTGAAGATATCCATTAATATACACTCATTTAGCAAGTGGGGACACCTAGCCTGAGAGGTTAACTAACTTGTCTGAAGTCTCATAGCTAATCAGCAGAGGCATTGGAATCCAAATCCAATTCTGACCGCAAAGCCTGAGCTCTCAACTCCCATAGGGTACCAAAGTCATGAAGTTTGAATATAGTTTAGCTTGTTACACCTTTAACAGAATGTAAGAAACCTGAAAGAGAGAAAAGCAAAGTTTTATTGAAAACCCACGCCTGTATTTAATAGGCACTTGCTGTGGTGTTTTTCCATGTATCGTTTCATCCACATCACAGCCCTTTTAAATGAGATTTTTCCAAAGGCACATGGCTAGCAAATGGTGTAGTTAAAACCAAATCCAGGTTTTAATTTCTGTTTTGTTTCCTTTGGGCCTTTGCTACTTCCCAAAATGACTAAGGAAAGCACAGTTTTTAGGGAGATATAAACAGGATCGTGACTCTGCACCCGGAGAGGAACAGACTGCTGAGTGACATGGGGGCCGTCTACCTATTCAGACAGCTGCAGTGAGAGTCTGAGTCACATATGTGACTGTGTGTGTCATGCATCAGGAAGAACATCTGGACTCTCAAATACTGAGGTGTGTTTCTATATGGAGCCTGAGGACCTACCTTCCTTGAAGGACAAACACCACTCATCTCAGGTAAACTGAGAGTGTCACTGGCCCCTTGGGTACCCTGTAATGTCTTACAGAATGTGATAATTTTTATCCAGCAGTAGAGAGTAGTCGAAGTTCTATGACTGTGTAAATGAAAGAGCTGTGTGTGCATGAGGGCCTTGGCCTGAGTCTGTCTGGCTTACACGCTGGCTCACCTGCAGAGATGGAGACTTTCCGCAGATTCTTTCCAGCTCATTGGCTCTGTGTGTCTGAAGTCTGCTTCTGTTTAGAGTGCATCTCTCAAAAATGTCCATCAAATGGCAGGGAGTAACTTCCGGGGGTACAGGGAATGTGTGTGTGTATATGCATCTGTCCCATGGCAAATGTAAAATTTCTTTGAAGTATCATGCTTTATCTTAAAAATAATGCACATTTGAATTTCATTCAAAAACGTGTATTTGTTTTAAATGAAGATACTATTAAAATTGCTTAGGAAATAAAATTGGTGAGTATCCCGTGGCATTTTGAATTGTTCCCGAAACAGCAAGTTCTCCAGTGTGAGAAGCACTGGGCTGCCTTTTCCTAAAGTTTCCAGTTTTGTTGTCTTCACCTTAGCCCATTATTTTTTTTTTCTGTGTCGTTGAGAAAACACATTTTCTCTGTTTCTTCTTAATCTCATGGCTCAACGGGGGCATTGGGTTAAGTGTCAAGGAGGAGTTGTAGATTTCACAGTAGTGATGAATAATCAATTAATCCCTTAGTGATGACTTGTGCAGAATACTTCCTAGGCAATTTACAGTATTTCCAGGGAAATAATAACAGTTAACATTTATTGTGAATTTTGTGATTTGCCAAACACTTTGTAGGGCTTTAATCTAATTTTACCCTTATAATAACTCTGTGAGGTAGGAGGTTCTAATTATTATCCCTATTTTACAGATGAAGAAGGGGAGCTGCAGTCACTTACCCAAGTTCACACAGCCGGCATAGTGGGGCTGGGATTTGCACCTGGACAGCTTTATTCCAGGACCACCAAGTTGTCTTGCTCCTTTGGGGAATTTACATCCTATCAGCCTGCAGCTGAGAGAACGTTCCAAGAATATTCCAGTCCTACTTCATTTAGTGGGTTTATGAGTCACCTCTGCCTGCTGGAGCTTGACGTGGGGTCAGAAGTCACAGCAGCATCCATCTGCCGCCCACTGTTCTTGATTCAGGGGGCATCAGTCAATGGGAGGGGTGGAGAGAGGAGGAGGTTGGGCCACCTCTGCCAGCCTAGGGCTAATAAGGAAGCATAGAGTCATTCTTCTTGAATGATAGACTGCTTCTCCAGCTCTTGGCAGCAGAAGTGGTTGCAGAGCAGGCAGGTTTGCAGGCAGCTACAGAGGTGGAATTTGAAGGAGTCCTTTGCAAGTATATCCACAGGGTGCCTTCGTCCTGTAGGAAGCCTACATTGTGCCCAGACCTTTCACTTCTAAGGTTGTGGTAAGAGTCACAGTCCCAGGACTGGCACTGGTAGCTTACGACGACTGTGCCAGGCTAATTGTCTCTGGCACAGGCACCGTCTTTTCCTGGCACACCTCCTCCTAATAACTAGAACAGCCGAGCAGCACAGGATGCTTTGCATTTTGTCAGCCGCCCAGCCACCCGAAGCAAGGGGCTGAAGTCTTGTCGGCCAACACTGGCTGAGGCCGTGAACTTCGTATTCCAAACCATTTCCAGAGAGTAGCTTAGCTGGAGTCAAGAGGCTGCTCTGCACTAAACCATCACCCCTTGATTCATTCTTAGAGTCAGAAATATGAGATGCTTGCTGACTAAAAAGAGCCACAGTGCATCAGATGTTGCTGGAAATACATGTGTGGCCATTATCCCATCATTCCCACTTTGGTTAAGAATTAAAAATAAATTATTATTGTAATGTCTTTCACTGTCTAGTTTGAGTGGGTCTCTTAAGTATAGCTAGGGACCTCATTTTAATGAAGTATGCAGATAATTTGTATCTGTTTGTGTCTCATTTATATCCCACATGGCATCCCTGTATCCACTCTTAGGTCAACCCCCTAAACTCACTGCCTCAGCATCCTCCTTTACTTTCTCTGGAAACTCTTTTCAATGTTTAATTCTATACTCAGGCTATGAAAACTATTGGGTACAGTCATACAGTACAAGCTGTTGCTGCTGTACATTTAAGATGTCCATTCATTTATAAATACAGTTTTATTGAGCTCTTGTCATATGTCAGGCACTGTACAAGGCACTGCAAATATAGCATGGAACAAAGCACAGAAGGCTGATGTCCCCATGAAGCTTGAAGTCAGCCTAGAGGTGTCCAATAACAGGTGCATTTTCAGCCCACTTGTCACTCTGAGCACAGGTTCCTAGTTAAAGCCCACTCCTGTATTCCACACTGGCCATTCCAAACCTTCATAATGTTTCTCACGTCTCTTACCAAGTGCATTGTATTGTATTGCACTGTATTACGATTGCGTTGTATTATGAATACCAGTAGAACCTGGCATTCTACTCCACAGGGAATTCTTGGTTTCTGGTCCCCTAATGTTCAAACTTGTCTCCACCTATGCCCATCTTCACCTCTTTTTCCCTGTCTTAGAGGGGCACGTGCCCTTCCTCCTAGCTAGGTTTTGCTTTTGCTCCTGCGCTCTGGATCCCATGCGACCCATTTCCTCTGAGATTTGTTTCTTCAGTATTTGTGTATCTCCAGTCTCTCCATATGAATCAGCAGAAACTCTCTCTTGTCTAGTCGACCCTAAACTAATTCTTCAAACCTGAGCGCCTCATGGTAGCCCAGCCCTTCTCTTCACAGCTAGGGTTCTGGAAAGAGTAGTTTTACTTGCTGTCTCCTCTTCCTTACTTTCCATGTGCTGTAGAAGTGATTTCTATGTCTAATCCTCCCCTTCCTTGACCATAGCCTTACTGAAATTGTCCCTGTTAAGATAATCAGATTTCTGAAGTGTCAAATCCAGTGATCCAGAGAACACACTCTTACTTGCCTTTCTCAATCTTCCTCCTAGGGTTGGCATTGTTCACCACTGCCCTGCTTTTGAAACCACGTCTGGCTTCTGGGACACCGTCCTCTCCTGGTTTGCTGCCCATCTTTCTGGCACTTCCATGTTATCTTTCTGTGTCCAGTTCTCCTGTGTCCACCTCAGAGCTCCTTCCTCAGACTTGTCTTCTAAGCTTTTCTTCAACAATCCTATCTGTGTCTGTGGCTTCGACCACCACATCTCCCCCTCCATCCTTTCTGTTGAGCTTATTACAGCCAACTACTTACGGACCACACTCACCTGTGTCCCACAGGCTCCTCACAGTCAGCACGTGCAAAACTGAACACATCTTCCCCACCAAACTGCCTCCTCTTCTAAGAGTATTAGCCAAAAAACAAAAACAGCAACATCTCATCTCCACAGCCTGAAAATTTAGATCATCCTTGACTTCTCTTTCTCCCTCATCTTCTACTGTCAACAGAGCATCAATGCATGTTGATTGCATTTTATAAACATATATTATATATATTCTGTATGTCCCTTCTCCTCCAGTCTCCCCACAGCTGCTCTTGTTCAGGCATTTATCTCTCCTGCTTGATTTGTGGAATAGCCTTGAACAGCACACCTCCCGTTTCTAGTCTCCTGCTTTCCCCTGTGCTTCTTCCATTAGAAAAATCAGTGATATATCATTAGAATGATGATTGCATTGTATTTTGATCGCATTATATTGTGATTGATTGTATTATGATTCAGTGTCTATTGTTCTGCTGAATTGAGAGCTTCTTTGAGGCAGGTATTGCATATTATTTATCTTTGTATCCCCAATGCATGTGATAATGATGAGCATATAGTAGGTGTTCAATAAATGCTTGTTCAATGAATAAATGACTCAACCTCTAACAAGAAGAGCAGACTGAGCACAGTTAGTCAATCTTGAAAGCTTTGAGCACTGTCACATTTTAGCGGCTTGAATGCCTAAGTAGCTACTGATGTGACAATAACACATTTGGTGGTTGAACTAACACTATTGTTTAAAAATAATGTTAGTTAATTTTGGCTTTTAAGATAATATGCGTTTATTGTAGAAAAGTTAGAAAATATGGATAAGCAATAGGAAGAAAATAAAATCATCCACAATTCCATTACCCAGTAGATAATTACTGATACCACGTTGATGTAGATCTTCTCAGTTTGTTTTCTAAATTTTTACTTTCAGTAAAGAAATAGGATGAAGCCTGGGGGATGTCTTAAATGCTGAGCTGTCCTTTGCAAGAGTAACCAGTCATTAAATCACAGTGCTCAAGGATTCATGGCAGACCTGACCTAGATGTAGGTGAGTGTTCACATCCGTCAGCGCTGATCCGGTGGGTAGACGTTAGCAGCATCGTGAGCAGTGGTAATAGTTTTGCTAGCCAGGTGTCACACTAGGGTAGTATCTTAGTCAGTTCGTGCTGCTGTAACAGAAAACCATAGACTAGGTGGCTTAAACAACAGAAATTTATTTCTCATACTTCTGGAGGCTGGGAAGTCCAAGATCAAGATTCCAACATATCTGGTGTCTGGTGAGGACCGCTTTCTGGTTTGCAGATGGCCATCTTTGGTTGTATTCTTACATACCAGAGAGCAGAGAGAGAGGAGAAGCAAACAGTCTTGTGACTTTTTATAAGGGAACTAATTCCACTGACAAGGGCTCCACTCTCATGACCTAATTACCTCTCAGAGGCCTACCTCCTGATACCATCACACTGGGAGTTGGGATTTCAACATACAAATTTTGAGAGGAAACAAACATTCAGTCCACAGCAGGTAGTTTCTCTTGTTTGAAGCTAGACCCTAGACAGTGCTGTCTGCCATTTGGAAGAGAGAATGGAGACTGGGAAAGGAAATTTATGTAAATTAGTAAACTTCCAGGACTCCAGTCCTGGTGCATAGTTGGAATGCAGAGCAGGAATCAGGTATGAGGACAGAGCACTTGGGGCAGGATCATGTGAAGACCGTAGCCATCTGGGCATGAGGGACCCTACTGGATTATCCAAGGACACTGCAGCCAGGACCTGGGGTGGCAAGACCCATTCTGGTTCACCTCCTGGTGGGGATTGAGCTCCTAATGTACTGTCAAGCTGGGCCAATTTGGTTTAGAAATCAGGAAGAATTGAGCTGCCAAGTTGAAAGAGTTAGTAATTGTAATTATGTGAGGCTGGGAAGGTAGGAAATGACAAATCCCAAGCCCTTTGGAGTGGTGAGATCCCACCACAATCTATTTAATTTTGTGACCCATATAACTGTTGTACGCCATATGTCTATATAGAATAATTAAAGCTAATTAGAATTAATTTTGGTTGGTGAGTGTTTGAAGAGTTTTATAATAACTCTAGAGATAATTAGAGATGCTCTGGGATGTCACAAAAGAAGCATTTGGAATAATTTGTCTAGATGTTTAAGCCAGAGATGTGCAATGAACGCTAGTAACAGAAACGAAAATTCTATAATTGCAAGAACACTGCATCAGGAAGTAAGAGTTGGAGGTTAAAATCGGTATGCTGCTTAACAGGTTCTCTGAAAGAAACAGACAACCCACCAACAACCTTGCTTTGTAGCATTTGCCAATTTCTGTGGTGTAAATACTCCCACCATGGTGGTTTTCAAGTATGCCATGGTTTAACAACTGGCTCACACAATTCCTGAATAGTTAATAATCAGCTCTTATTAACCTTGTGCCAGGCAGCTAGAGCACACCCGTGTAATTTTCACTGAACTTCCAGTTAACTTTGTGATCTTGGGTAAATCATTTCACTTCTTTGGATCTTGGTTTTATCATCAAAAAAGCAAAGTTGCTAAAATAACCTATAAGGTCTTTTCCAAAGTTAACATTCTGATAATGCAGCTGGTATTATAGGGAAGACTAATGTCACATATGGCAAAAGAGTGACATCAAGAACTTTTATGAATGTTATTGTGATAATACTGGAACATATAATTTGGTATCAAGTCGCTGTAATAATCACCCATGTTCTGATTCCTGCTGTCAGTGTGTGTCCTTCTCTAGTTCCTCTTCCCAGAAGGATTAAAAACAACAGCGCAGCCATTAGAGAGCCAGATGTCACTGCCCAGGAGTGAGGTCAGAAACCATTAGCTGCCAAGTGCGTGACTCACACCTGTAATCCCAGCACTTTGGGAGGCTGATGTGGGTGGATCACGAGGTTAGGAGTTCGAAAACAGCCTAGCCAACATGGTGAAACCCTGTCTCTACTAAAAATACAAAAATTAGCAGGATGTGGTGGTGTGTGCCTGTAATCCTAGATACTCAGGAGGCTGAGGCAGGAGAATTGTTTGAACTTGGGAGATGGAGGTTGCAGTGAGACGAGATTGCACCATTGTACTCCAGCTCTGGGTGACAGAGCAAGACTCCATCTTGGAAAAAAAAAAAAAAAAAAACCATTAGCTACAGTCAGAGAATTCTACACTCAGTTTCTGGGTTCTGGAGTCAGCCGAGGGACTGAGAGAAAATTCTGTAGCTTAGATACATGACCCTATCCTACCATGGGATAGATCCAAGAGGGGTGGTTTTCCCTGGACTAGTAATGACAGACATGAGAGGTTAATTTGTTCTAAGCTTTTTAAGGGAAAGCTTAGGTGTCTTTTATATTTCTATGTATCCAATTCTGGCCCTTAATAGGAACACAGTAAGCATTTGTTGAGAGAAAGAATAAACCGTTGAGATTTTTTAAAAGAGCAGATTTGGAATTTTAAAATATTAATTCAGAAGTAGTCATGTGCTTCTCTGAGTTTACCTTAATAATGCAGAAAAAATATATATTTCTTTTTTATTTTTTTGAGCCCGAGTTTCGCTCTTGTTGCCCAGGCTGGAGTGCAATGGCACAATTTCGGCTCACTGCAACCTCCACCTGCTGGGTTCAAGCCATTCTCCTGCCTCAGCTTCCCGAGTAGCTGGGATTACAGGTGCCCACTGCCACACCTGGTTAGCTTTTTGTGTTTTTAGTAGAGATGGGGTTTTACCATATTGGCCAGGCTGGTCTCAAACTCCTGACCTCAGGTGATCCACCTAACTTGGCCTCCCAGAGTGCTGGGATTACAGGGGTGTGAGCTACCGCACCTGACCAGAAATGTGTATTTCAAAAGGGAAAAACTACTTTCTTGTTATAATAGAAAACTTTTTAGTGCCTTCAGTTCAAAACTTGGTCATATAAATCGGCTTTCTAGCTAGATAACATTTTATTACATAACCAGAGCCCAATGGAGAGAAACATACATGAGAAAAACCTGCACTGGGCAAACCAGGTGTTTACTCCCAGCAGTGAGTGTGACCCCTTCCCCACGGGCCTCAGCCAGTGGAATTAACTTGTCTCTTTGGAAAGGAAAAGATAACATTGATCTGCAGAGGATACTTACCTATATATCATGTGCTGCTTTACCAACATTTAATCCTGGTAATGACCCTCGTAAGCTAAGCATTGTCATTCCCATTTTAAAGAAAAAGAAACTGAAACTCGGAGAGGTTAAGCAACAGAACCAGCTAATGGCAGAGTCAAGAGTTACCCCAAAGGTGGTGCTTTTTATCAGACCAGGCCGCCCTAGGGCTTCCGGGCTTCCTCTTCCTGGTGTCTCTCTTCTGTGATTGCTGTGGGAACCTGGATGATTTCGCATGTGAATGAACCTGGCTCAGCCCATGCTCAGGCAAACAGAAGCGCCAGCCTCTGACAGGGTTCAGAGCAAATTCAAGTCAGGCTGGTCCCAGACTGCGGTATCTGGACTGTACTTTGCCCTAATGAATCAGCTGCATGGAGGCTGGGCAGTTGCGAAGGTAACTAACATGCTGTAGATCTGAGGGCCCAGTGAGTCTTGGTAGATGTGGCACCTGGACTTTGACTGTCTCCAGGAGGAGAGGAGGCACTCTGGGGCTAGGTCCCTGGAGCAGCGCTGAAGGAAGGTGGGAAGCCGTCGGAGCAGGTGTGTGGGAACACTCGCTCCCTTCTTTCCCTTCTTTGAGCTGGACGTGCTATGCTGTCAGATTAGGAAAGGCAATATTGCCTTTACCGGGACTAGGAAAGGTCATTTATGTGAATGTGTGAGTGTGATTTGTCATCATAGATGTAATTCCTTCATTTTGAGAATCGAAGGGGCTATTTATTTGGTGTCCCTAAATACAGTCTGAGGACTAATTTGCTGGAGTTGATGTCTCTTGGCAGCAAAATGATGTGATTTCAGCGGAAAGATTGCGTGTTGTGCCTTTGCAGTGGGAGAAGGGCTGCCTAGTGGGACAATCTGGGGACAAGGGGTAGCAGCTTTCTTCTCATTCCGCTTACATGGTCCAAATGGTTTTGAGTTCCACCAGCCTTCAGAAAAGGCTCATGTGCCCTTCCCTGTATCTGGGACATTTGGCCTTTCCTGGGATTTGCTGGCAAAGGCTGTCATTGCACCTGGCTTTTTCAAGGGAGTGAGCTGACATGGGAAGGAAGCCACAGGTTCCCGCGGGGTTGGGAGTGACCTTGAGGGGGGAGGCCCTCTCTGCACCTTGCTCTTCTTGTGTGTTCTGCTGTCTCATAGCTCTTGGCTCCCTGGTGTTTGAGCAGTGACGTCTCGATTTCAACACCCACCCTTTTGACCTTCTATTCTGATATGAATTTTTATATGAGGCTGGTATCTTCAGTAGCGGAAACAAGTTAACTGATTTGATCAGAATCTTGCAACCTAGAACAGTTCCTAGGGAAGAAAAAAATTGGAGCCGACCTAGCCTGTGGATGCTCCTGACACAAGAGAATCCCTGAGCAAGAGTAAGATCTGAGGTGTGCTTTCATTTCGCGGGTACAACCCCCGTCCCCCGCCACCCTGTGCTATGGGCAGAGGAACCTGGAAGGTAATCAGTCCCTGGAGCAATTTCTCATTTTGAGGAATATGTGGGGAAAATTAGTTTGATGGTAGGGAGACTTCCAGGTTTTAAAATCTCCAGCCAGGAAGAATCCTGAGACATGGCTATTTTCTTATGAAAACAGTCCCAAACTTGCCTCTTGTTGACTCCTCTGGAGGAGGAACAGGTATGACCATATTACATAGGTTCTATTCTTTGAGGGGGTTAATGTAAGGATTCAGAAAAGGTACATCTTGAAGAGGTCAGTGAAAACTTTTTTTTTGTTTAATAAACATCTTCAGCCACTCATACTACCCCAATCTTTATTCTTGATAACACTGTTATTTATTGAGCAATTACTATATACCAGGTAACATGTTAGGCACTTCGCATAGGTAATCTTAACTCTGTGAATAACCTTGCAAGGTAGTTATTACAGTCTCCATTTCCTGGGTAAGGAAATTGAAGCTTGAAAAAATGAACTAGCTAGTTAAGTGGCAGAGTTAGGATTTGAACTCTGATCTAGCTCTCTCCAAGACCCACCGTATTTCTGATACCACAGGGCCTCCACTGTAAGTGTTAAGTAAACACTTGCTGGGGGAATATGTGAAGAAACATCAACTGGGATTCCTTGATAGCATTTTTAGCGGTACCTATTACTGTTATCTGTCTCCCATGCCTCCCCCATCTGTCGTTGTTCTGAATGTACTTTTTAATTTTTTAAGCAATATCAATATAATGGTCTAATCTGTTATTTTCTTCATGTATCTGAGAGTTTTTTTTTCAGATTTCTCGGTATCCATGCCCATATGGTTTGTTTTAGATAGATTTCAAGGACCATAGCTGTTCTTTTCACAAAACCTAATCAACCACCATGTTAGGATACAGGCTTCAAATGATGATTTCTCCTTTTTCCCGTGTCTGCAGGAAGATAAAATAACTACACAACTAACTCAAAACCCAAGACAAATTCAGAGAATCAGGGATGGAACTTTGGGCTCCCCAGAGGCCGGCCCAGACACGAGGGAGGGCCACAGCACCCTCAAAGGATCCAGACCGAGGGTTTCAGAGAGATGGACATCATCGGCCTGTCCCTCAGGCTTGGCACAATGGAGAGAGGTTCCACCAATGGCAAGACAACTGTGGGAGCCCCCAGCCACAGCAGAGGCCCAGGGCAGACCATCAACAGCCCTATTATGCTTCCAGGCCTGGGGACTGGCATCAGCCTGTGCCTGGGGTTGACTATTATGAAGGTGGTTACTCCAATCAGTTGTATTCAAGGTATGGCTTTAGGGCTTGGAATGAATGCAACTCTCCTAAATGCTTATGAATAGATTGTTCTTTTCCTTCTTCCCTTTCCTTTTATTTCTCTCTCCCGCTTTTTTTTTTCTTTTTCTCTCTTACTACGTTTCTTTAGCTAAACCCTGTCCTCTCCTAAACTGGTTTTTGGTGGAGACAGTGTCAGAGATAGTATTTCTTTCCTCTTTATCCCCTAGTGGAGCTTCTTAAAGAAGCCATCACAAATGTGATTGGGTATTGAGGGCTAGTGAAGCAGGGGCGGGTAGAGGGAAGAAAAAGTGGTGAAATTCAAGACAGCAAAGGGAACCTTCTTGCTCTGGGATTGCAAAAGGTAGTTTATGTAGACTATGGAAAAGCTTTTCTTGGAGCTCCCTCTAAGGAGTTTCTCATTGTCACTGGACCACTCTGCCTTGGGATTAGCATGATGCTACCAGCACCAAGAAGAGTCCTAGTGCCTACAACAGTACCCGGAGTATAACAGGCACATCAGTAATCTGTACTGAATGAATGCAAACTTTAAAAACATTGGCCTTAGGGAAAGCAGATATAAACTTACAGGCTCCAAGTTCAGAAGGAAGAGGTTGCAGTGAGGTCATTCTATCTGGGCTGGAGATTCTGGAATTCCTGCTCCCCTGGTCTGTAGCACTGGACTTAGTATTTCATGGAATGTTGGAAGCCATCTATGTTCTACTTTAGCTTTTCCATTTGGGGTGATATTTACCTTCTTAGATTCAGGGTTGAAATTACGACAATTATTATTAAAGAATTTTTTTCCCTAAGAAATACTGAAGAATTGCTAATTGGGCTGGGTGCAGTGGCTCATGCCTATAATCCCAGCACTTTGGGAGGCCAAGGTGGGCAGATCATCTGAGGTCAGGAGTTTGAGACCAGCCTGGCCAACATGGTGAAACCTCATCTCTACTAAAAATACAAAAAACAAAAAAACAAAAAAACCCCACCAAAACACAATTAGCTGGGCATGGTAGCGCACGCCTGTAGTCCCAGCTACTTGGGAAGCTGAGATGGGAGAATCGCTTGAACCCGGGAGGTGGAGGTTTCTGTGAGCCTAGATTGCGTCACTACACTCCAGCCTAGGTAACAGAGTGAGACTCTGTCTCAAAAAAAAAAAAAATGTTAATTGATAAAAACATTAATATTATGATGTTCCTCTCCCCAATCTTTTTGGATTGTTGAATTCTCAAAGAGAGGCATGTTCAGAACAGAATCAATAAAACTAATCAGACTTAAGATAGTCCAGTTGGACATTTTAATTTCAGTTCCATCTGAAACAAGCATGGAAATTACAGTGGTATATTGGAGACTTAACACAGTCATCTCAGGAAGTGGTTTTCTCAGATGTCAGGACAGAGTTTTCTAAGATAATATGTATGTATTTGGGGAGTGAAAATTTTACTATAAAACAAAAGAGTTTTAAATAAAAAAGATGTTTTTTGAAAAAGAGTTTTAAGTAAAAAAAGTTTTTACTATAAAAATTCTACTCTTATTATGCAACAAAGTCCTGACTCCTCTGATTCTGTTTACAGGATCTGGAATTAACCATGGCTTTCAAGCAGATTCTAGCTTGGGTCACAGCTCTGTCCTCCAAAGCTGTTTAGTCTGTCAAGTCCTCCATTGGTTTCTCTCTTTACCACCCTTGCCCTCCACTGACCGGCCGTCTTTGTGATATTTTAGGCCAGGTTATGAGAATTCATATCAGAGCTATCACTCTTCCGCACTGAGGGAGGAATATGCTTATGGAAGTTATTACTATCATGGACCGCTGCAGCGGCTGCAGGAAGAAAGAGGTACGGAAAAGTCTCCGAGAAGCCTTTGGGATTTGGGGATGGGGCAGCTGGTCTGAGAGGCAGGGGAGAGACCAAAGGAGCCATGTTCAGGCCTCACCTTGGGCATCTTTTTCTGGCCAGACGAGACCGCAGCAGTAACACTCCTCCTAGAGGTCCTGAGATGTAAGGGAGTTGTTTTCCTTCGTATGCATAGATGATGGTACTGTTACTAGCACTGTGGGGGTTCGGCGCTTCATCCACGTTTTTTCTCCTACTTTGCGTTATGGCCAAGATTATAGTCTGTGACCAGGTAACAGCGAAGTCAGTTCTTAAGGACATCTGCTGGGCTATCACTTCACCCTGAGGGCAGCAGGTATGCACCCAAGGAGTGTTCTACCCTATAATAACAGGTATAGGGTGTGTCTTGATGGCAGCTTCTGAACTGCTAGCAAAGATAAACCTGTTTCAACATTGAACACACATGCGCACACACACAAATCCCCATTGTTGTGCAGTTGTATAGAACCATGCTAATTGGTTCAGAGGGGACTGAGAGGCATCCTGTGGACTTTCATCGTTAGCTCTCACCTATCTATTTATTCAATTTGGAAAATATGTTTTTAGACCTACTGTGCTCCAGTAACTCCTCACAGCTCACTAATATCTTTCTAAGAACTTTCAGAAACAGGAAGTGACCTGTCTTGATTTTGTTTTCTCTGAGGGTGCAGTGCCAAGGCAAAGGAACCCTTATATCTGGCATGAAGATTACCGAGATCAAAAGTACCTCGATGAACATCATTATGAAAACCAGCACAGTTCACTTGGAACAAACAGTGAGACCCACCTCCAGTAAGTGTGAAAGGAAAGGCCAGTTTGACATGACGTTGTCAAGCTCAGACTATGTGGGGCAAATCTTATGGCATCTGATGCTGGCCTCTCACCTCCAGAAGCCTGTGTACCTTTGTTTTAGCCACAGGGATATGGGAGTATCCCAGGATGGGCCTGGCCAGCTATTAATATGGACCCTGGGAAGAGCGATTCTTATCACTGACAGTCTGTTGAATGAATGGGAGCTTTAAAAACATCGGCCTTAGGAAAAGCAGATATAAACTTGCAGGCTCCAAGTTCCAGTGAGTCTGAGTCCTGTGAGGTTACTTGAGGTCTGTCCTAAAAGAGGACTTTCATTCTGTGTTGGCCTCAGAACAGATATGGCCTAGCAAAAGTTCTCATGATTAGGTCACGAGAACTTACCTGGGCTGGGGTGCTTCTCCTCAGCCTACTCCTGAGCCCTGACAATGGGACCTCTCTCTGTGATAAGGCAAGACAGGGAAGAGAGTTTTGCCCAAGCATCTCTCCTGGTGCTCTAGGCCCTGGAATTCACCAACCTAAACACTCTGATTTAAGTCATTCCAGAACGTCAGGCTGTAGAGACCAGGCCTTCTCATCGGGGCCTGAGGCCACTTCCAGCCACTGAGCTGTGGAACTCAAGCACTCCTGTTTTTCTGGGATTAGTAGACTGAGGTGGCTAGTGGGAGGAAAATGCTTTCTCCTATGGCACCCAGGCCGACATGGTACCTGTCTCCGCTTTGGAGCAGGCCAGCCTCCAGCGGAGAGCGCCGTAGCCTTGCTGGCTTGCCCAGGACCCCGCTCACTGCTCCTGTCATTTTGCTGCAGATCTAACAGTAGGAAACCTTATAAGGACAGCCCTGCTTCCAGCTCTGGACAGGAGTGGCCTGGGGAGCTGTTTCCAGGGAGCCTGCTTGCTGGGGCCCAGAAAAATAAGGTAACCTGAAGTGACGTGGGGGCTGGAGACCGTGGCCATGTGTCACAGCTGACACTGTCAGCAGTGACAGGACAGGGCCCTTGGGGATTGCTGTCCAGTGGCCATTCCTTCCCTTTTGACAGAAGCTCTGCCCGTGCCTTCCTTTTTTTACCTCCTTACTGCCTCAGTCTTATGCATCTGACGCCCTGAACTGAACTCCTTTGCATTTTCGGCAAATTGACAGGATCAAGAAATGTTATCCAGCTTACTCCAACATACTGGGATAGAGAGGAGGCTGTCACCAGGTGTTAGGTGTTAGGGAACCCAGGGGACTAGCAATTTGGTTCAACCCAGGAAGTGGGAAGTTGCTAGCGTCTTTGAATTCAGGTTTGAGAAGCAGGACTTGAAACGTTTTCTAAATCTTCATTCATCTGTTTCCTCTAAAAATCTTATCATATGTACCAACTGGGCCACAAAACGGAGATCTTTTTAAAAAAATAACCTGTTTATTTTAGAATAATTTTAGATTTGTGGAAAATTTGCAATTATACTACAGAGATGGTTTTTTTTTTTTGACAGAGTCTCACTCTGTTGCCCAGGCTGGAGTACAGTGGCGCGATCTTGGCTTACTGCAACCTTCACCTCCTGGGTTCAAGTGATTCTTCTGCCTTAGCCTCCTGAGTAGCTGGAATTACAGGCGCCCACCACCACACCTGGCTAAGTTTTGTATTTTTAGTAGAGATGGGGTTTCACCATGTTGGCTAGGCTGGTCTCAAACTTTTGACCTTGTGATCCATCTGCCTCGGCCTCCCAAAGTGCTGGGATTATAGGTCTGAGTCACCATGCTCGGCCAGGGATAGGTTCTTAATTTTGAAAGTTTTTATTAATCTTGTCTCCCTTATTAGGTCTGTATGATTTTTGAGGTCGATTTCTTTTGTATTCTGAGTGCTTAATAGGGTAGGACGCATATTATTATGATTAATAGTAACAATACAATGACAGCAGCCACATATATATATGTATAGCACTTTATAGTGTAAAAAGAACTTTATTTTTTATTTTATTTTTTTGAGGGTGAGTCTCACTCTGTCACCCGGGCTGGAGTACAGTGGTTTGATCTAGGCTTACTGCAACCTCCGCCTTTCTGGTTCAAGCGATCCTCCTGCCTTAGCCTCCCTAGTAGCTAGGACTACAGGTGCATGCCACCACACCCAGCTAATTTTTGTATTTTTAATAGAGATGGGGTTTCACCATGTTGGCTAGGCTGGTCTGGAAATCCTGACCTCAGGTGATCCTCCTGCCTTGGCCTCCCAAAAGTGCTGGGATTTCAGGTGTGAGCCACTGTGCTTGGCCCAAAGAGCTTTTGAATCCATTATTTTACTTGTACGCACAGAAGATGTAAATTCAATGAATTTATTTCTTTTTTATTTTTATTTTTTTTTATTTTTTTAAAGAAAGGAAAAGAAAGAAAAGAAAAAGAGAAAGAAAAAAAAAGAGAATGAAAGAAGGGGAAAAATAAAAAGAAAAAGAGGGAGAGAGAACGAGAATCTTGCTCTGTTGCCCAGGCTAGAATGCAGTCTAAAAATGGGTATTAGAAAGCTCTTTTATACTAATAATTGTGTTATACAATGGAGACAGGAAGGAATAAGGGAGGAAAA